>CAJVGC010000591.1:20913489-21087550 GCA_910822075.1 Senecio squalidus
GGTCTCCGTTTCTGATTGGGAAAACTTGGTTGAGAAGGTGAAGCTTTTGGAAGTTGGTGATAAGGGGGTTGCAGCAGACGCAGCGATGGAAAGTGAAAAGGTCGAAGCTGGTGACACGACGGAGGGGTCAATAATACTCGAGGTTGAGAATCAAAGGCTTTTGGTTGAGAACGCTGCCTTGAAGGAAAGGGCCACCTGGCTGGTTAAAGATGGCATCAAGTTTTTTGTGGAAAAACTTCATCAGAGCCATGAATTCAGCGCTCCTTACGGAGAAATTGCCACTCTGTTTACCGCTACTGGGTATACTCTTGGAGTGCGCAATGGCTTTCGTCAGGCACAGCGAAATCTCCCTCTTTTGGCCACCCCAAATTTCGACCCTGATTCTGAAACCAAGTTGGATGAAGCTCTCGAACGTATGCGCCACCTTTCCTTTCCGTATTTGGAGACACTCAGCCAGAGCTCGGAGCTTTCAGTGGAAGAATTGGTAAGGATAGAACCCTCTGCTCCGGTTGTCGAATGATTTCCTTTTATGCTTTGTTGTTATATGTAATCTTTCTTTAGAGTCTGTATGACTCTTGGGTACTTGTTTCCGTGACTTTGTGTAACGTATTTTTAGTACAATAGCGTCAAGGTACGCATTTTTCCTCATGTTTCTGTTTAAAGCTTTTTTCTTTCTTTTTTATCTATCATATACGTGTATGTATGTATATATCTGTGTTTGTTAAGCTGGGAAGCGTCCCCCCCCCAGAAGAGTGCATCGACTCTCTTTTTCTTTTTTTTTCTACACCAGGATATACGTTCAGACTAGTGGATGTACAAAAATTCTATCCCTATTCGAGGGATAGATATGTATGTTTTTCATATAATAGTAAAAGTTACATCCGTTACATTGTACAAAAGTATTTCTTTTGTCATTACTAGACGTAACATTTTCGTAGTAGGTTTCCATGTCATGTGCGCGGAATGGATTTTCCTCCCACTTCTTCCAATTCATAAGATCCGTTCCCTAGGACCTCTCTGATCCTATAAGGGCCCTCCCAAGTCGGGCCCAGCTTCCCTACATCCTTCTGCCTGCTAGCTTCGTTCTTTCTTAAAACCAACTCTCCCTTCCTGAAGGTCTTTGGATTCACTCTCTTGTTGTAATATCCTTCTATCTGCCTTTTATACTTCTCCTCTCGTATAGCGGCGATTTCTCTTCTCTCTTCAGCTATGTCCATATTGAGGCGTAGTTCCTCGTCGTTTCCTTCAATCGCTCATGAGCTTGTTCTCGCCGTTGGCATCCCTATCTCTGCGGGTATAACAGCTTCCGTTCCATATGCCAAACTAAAGGGAGTCTCGCCGTTACTGGTTTTTACCATGGTCCGGTGCGCCCATAGCACGTGTGACACTTGGTCCAACCATTTACCTTCTTCTTTGTCCAACCTCGTTTTTATCCCCTCCAGCAAGCTTCTATTTGCTCGTTCTACCTGGCCATTTGCCTGTGGGTGAGCTACGGAGGTGAAATTCTGTTGGATCCTCATTTCTTGGCACCACGCTTTAAATGGGTTATCAGCAAATTGCTTCCCATTATCTGAAATGATGATCCCTGGCAAGCCGAAGCGACACACTATATTTTCCCAAACAAATTTCTTTACCTGGGAGCCTGAGATAGAGGCTAGGGGTTTCGCTTCTACCCACTTGGTGAAGTAATCAATGGCTACTAACAAGAACTTGACTCCTCCGCTGGAGACTGGGAAGGGTCCGACGATATCTATGCCCCACTGATGAAACGGCCATGCAGATGTGACTGAAATCATATCATTTTTAGGTTGCTTGGGCACCGGGGCGTACCTCTGGCAACTTTGGCATTTCTGGATCTCTTCGGTAGCATCTCGGTGCATGGAAGGACAATAATACCCCAGATTGATTATCTTTGCTACAACAGCTCGCGGTCCTG
Source organism: Senecio squalidus (assembly GCA_910822075.1). Taxonomy (NCBI): domain Eukaryota; kingdom Viridiplantae; phylum Streptophyta; class Magnoliopsida; order Asterales; family Asteraceae; genus Senecio; species Senecio squalidus. The sequence goes on from CAJVGC010000591.1 coordinate 20,915,426, forward strand.
AGTGCATGCCGCAGGCCCCTTCGTGGACTTCCCTGATCACGTAATTAGCCTCCCTTGGGCCTACACATCTCAACAAGGGCATGAGGAAGGCTTTCTTGTATAGTGTTCCCTCCACGAGCGTATACATGGGGAGTTTCATTCTCAACTTCCTTGCTTCTTTTTTATCGCTAGGCTCTTCCCCTGTTCTGAGATAGTGGGTGATAGGAGTCATCCAGTTAGTGTTGGTGTCTTCTATCACTGCACCTACCACTTCTACCTCCGTACTTCTGCGATTCAAGACCTCTACCAGAATTTTCTTTTTGCCCTCCGGGTGCGCTAGTGATGCCACCTTGCTGGCCGCATCGGCCTTGGCGTTCTCTCCTCTTGGAATTTGCCGGATGTTGAAGTATCTGAAGCTCTCTATGAGGGCGATCACTAGCCCTTTATACTTTGCCATGTTTTCATCCTTGGCTACGAAATCTCCCTTCACCTGATTAGCTACTAGAGCTGAGTCTACTCTAACTTCAAGATCTTGTATCTTCATTTTAACTGCTATCCGTAGACCAGCCAGCAAAGCTTCATATTCCGCCTCATTGTTCGTGCTCTCAAAGGATAATTTTACTGCATATGTGAATTCTTCCCCCGTAGGACTGATAAGAACCATACCTGCTCCGGATCCCGAATTGCTAGAGGCCCCATCGGTATAGAGGAACCATACCTCATCCTCCGATGGTGGGGAAGGCAACGTTGCCTTTCCCTCCTCTTGTCGGTTTATAGGTGGGGGCAGGGGCATCGGTACTTCGGCTATGAAGTCTGTCAGGACTTGACCTTTCATGGCCTGTCTAGGTCTATACTCTATCGAATAAGCCCCCAATTCTATGGCCCACTTTGCCAATCTTCCTGACCTTTCCGGGGTTGCTAATATGTCCTTGATGGGTAGTTCCGTCATGACTACAATTGGGTAAGCTTGAAAGTACCGAGGCAGCCGTCTTGCCGTGTGTATGAGAGCCAATGCTAGCTTCTCCATCAGGGGGTAGTTTAACTCCGCCGCTCGTAGAGCTTTACTTACAAAGTAGACAGGCGTTTGCTTCCCATTTTCTTCCGATATCAATACTGCGCTTACGGTGTTAAGGGAGGCCGCTAGGTACACAAACAGTTCCTTTCCTTCAGTCGGGGCCACCAAGGCCGGTAGCTGTGTTAAGTACCGTTTCAATTCCTGGAAAGCATCTTCGGCTTCGGCTGTCCACACGAAGTCGGTCGCATTGATACTCTTTTTCAGTGCTTTGAAGAAAGGTAATGAGCGTTCGGCGGATCTCGAAAGATATCGGCTCAAGCCTGCTAACCTCCCGTTTAGACTCTGGACCTCACCCAATGTCCCGGGGGATTTCATCTCCGTAATTGCCTTAACTTTGTCGGGGCAAGCCTTGATACCTCTTTCAGTTATAACGTGACCGAGGAAATTCCCTTCCACCACGCCGAAGGTACATTTCTTGGGATTTAACTTCATATTGATACTTCTTAATTTCCGGAAGGTTTCGTCAATATCATAGATCATGTCCTCCTCCTTGTGGCTTTTAATAACAAGATCGTCTACATAAGCCTCCAGATTTCGCCCGATTTGCGCCTCGAAGGTCCTATCAATCATCCTCTGGTAAGTGGCTCCAGCATTCTTTAGTCCGAAGGGCATTTTCTTATAGCAAAATATGCCGAAATCAGTGTAAAATGCTGTTTTGTCTTCGTCTTCTGGCGCCATTTGGATTTGATGATAACCCTTGTAAGCATCCAGGAAGCACTTGTACTTGTAACCCATCAAGGAGTCGATCTTCCAATCTATTTCAGGTAATGGGTAGTTGTCTTTCGGGCAGGCCTTGTTTATATTCTTGAAGTCTACACACATTCTCCAAGAATGGTCACTTTTTTCTACCAGAACTGGGTTGGCTACCCACGTTTGATACCTTGCCTCCCGGAGAATTCCGGCATCCAATAACTTACTAACTTCTTCCTTGATGGCCTGGCTACGTTCCGGCGCCATTCCTCTTTTCTTTTGTCTAATCGGCTCTACACTAGGGTACGTTTTCAGCCGATGCTCGGCTATGCTCCTAGGCACTCCTGTCATGTCCGAAGGTGTCCATGCGAATACATCCATGTTACTACTAAGTAACGTAAACAACTTCTCTTTACAAGATCTGGACAAATGTGATCCTATGGCGATAGTTTGCTCCGGGAACTTAGGATTAATGACTAGCTTTTCCTCCGGATCGGGGCTTACCTCCGGCAAGTTATCAGACCTCTCCGTAGAGGCACACCACTTCTCTCTTCGCCTCTTGGTACGAATCGTCGCTATACCGTGGGGGGTGGGAAACTTCATCAACCCGTGAAAAGTGGACGGTACTGCTCCCAACTGGTACAATCCTGGTCTCCCCAGGATGATGTCGAAAGGGGCCGGTGCTTGGATTACCGCAAAATTCATCCATTCAGTCCTCATGCGTGGATATTCTCCTAGCGTCAGAGGGAGGGTTATTTCTCCCAGGGGCCACATCATCTCATTATTGAACCCTTGGAGTGCTGACTCTGGCCTTCTTATCCGCGCTTGGACCGACTTCCTAAGTTGTCGGAAAAAATGTTCATAGATAACTTCTGTGGAACTTCCTGTATCTATGTATACCCTAGGAACGATGGCGTTCCCCATCCGTCCTTCCACTATGATGGGGTCTAAGGTGGGACAACATTCACTCCGGGGAGGGAATGCTATCTCTTGATTCATCCAAGCGGGGTCTGGCTCCTTCCTTTTTAAAGGCAACGAATCTTTGTTTATCATGTTGATGGTCTGTGTCTTGGTTCCGGGAGACCGATCATCTTTCCCCCTCCGGTTATTCCTGTTTCCCTGAGGTACTCCCTTCTTAATATCCTTGATCAGGTGTGCAAGCTCTCCTGACTTGACTGCCTCCTCAATCCTTCTTTTCAGATGGTAGCAGTCATTAGTATTGTGTCCATGATCTAAGTGGAATTCACAGAATTTATCCGATAACTTCCTCTCCTTATTTTCCAACATCGGATGGGGAGCTGAAAAATTCTTTCCCACAGGCTCCGTTGACAAAATCTCACAGGGGGTCTTTGTAAGCGCTGTGAATACTTCCTTTCGTCGATAATCAGTACCGGAGGTAGCGGCTGTGTGGGGATTTGAGTATGGACCCCGACTACGTTGCTCCGGTTGTTTCCCCTCGTTTCTCTGTGGACCTGGACCCTCCGGTCTGGTGTTATTCCCAGATTTCCAGTTTCTGTCATCCCTGTATGTCTTGCTAGAACTCGTTTCTCGGCTAAGGTTAGCTGCTTCTTTTCCCCTGATAAAATCTCTTACCCTTGTCATCATCTCTTCCACGGTATCCGGGACTTTGTTATTCAGGGTTTCGATGAGCTGAGTATTTTTTATGGCGTGCATGAATCCGGAAACTCGCATGTCCTCCGTAGCTCCTTTGATCTCTAAGCTTTCCTTATTGAAACGTTCTATAAAGGCCCTGAGGCTTTCTTGTTCCTTCTGCTTGATGTTATGCATTTCTACTGACTTCCTCTCGCACCTCCGTTGCTGCATAAAGTTGTTTTTAAACTTATGCTGTAAGTCCTCAAAGCTATCCACACTTTCTGTGGGTAAGCTATCGTACCAGAGCCGCGCTGATCCCAAAAGAGTTTGGACGAACATATGGCACCACACGGGCATAGACCACTGTTCCACTTCCGCGGCTCCGGAGAAGATGCTCAGATGGTCGTCCGGATCTTGCGAACCATCATACATCTTGATGTTGGTGGGCATCTTTATCCTTGGAGGAAATTTGAAGTTAGCTATACGCTTTGTGAATTTGGTACTTCTTGACCTTTGGTATGGCTTAGCCAGATCATCTATCTCAGGGATCGGTTGCTGGGTGATAGGGGGTGGTTGCCATAAGTAAGGGGGAATTCTCATATTTGGCTGAGATCCATACAACGGTTGTCCGAATTGAGGAGGGTGAACAGGCTGATATTGAAGAAATGGGGTCTGAGGGCGTGTCATGCTGAAGTTTAAAGCTCCTACCTCTGGTCGACTGTTTTGATTTGGGAGTTGGGCGTTAAGGAGGTTGACAAACGTTTCTGCAGGCCCGTTATCTTGGCCTGTCCCCCTTGGTTCTCTTTCAGACGTTCTTCTGAACCGTAACGTCCTGCTTTGGTTTGAGTGATCATTCCGAGTGGAGCTTTCCTCCTGCTCTATTTCTTCTGAGTCTCCGTATGAGAGTTCGAGAGGATTTCCTCTCCTGCGTTCCTGCTGAGCATGTTTGTTCATCATAGCTCTTAGGCTATTGAAGTTTTTGCTTACAAATTCCGGTGTGATCGGACTTGCTTGCTCGTTCACTCCTGGGGTGAATATCGGGGGTGGCCCCGCGTCCTCAGCAGACTCTTGGGTAATGGACTGGACTACTCCTTCTTCCTGATGATTCGTGAGTACTTTTTCCATGTTTTCCCTTGATCTTTCGCTGATTAACAACAGGGTCTCACGGATGGCGCCAATGTTAAAGTAAAATTCCGAAGCTTTAGGCCTTCGTCTAATGACTGACGAAGGCAGTACCAACTATACGCACTAAACACAGATCCAATATCTTTACTATGATGTTCAATGTTCAAATGATTGGAGAGTTAATGCTTAAAGTGATATAAAATGGTGAATTGAATGCTCAAGATGGTATAAATGGTGTATTTATGCTTAAAGTGATATAAAATGGTGAATTGAATGCTCAAGATGGTATAAATGGTGTATTTATTAATGATCCCCCAGTGTCCTTATTACAAAAAGAATGCTTCTTATATATAGTAAATAACCAGTCCTTGTCCAAAGAATAATAGACCGAAGGACCGGTCCGGTAGTTGCTCTGTCAGGTAGTCCCATCCTGCAGTGATGTGACCCCCTCCACTCCATACCTTTAAGTACACTGTCACGCTGTTCCAGGCATTTATTGCAAGGTGTGTGTGACGGCGCCTTGTCCTCCACGCGCTCCTTCATTAAATGTTACCACCTACTCTGTCTTATCTCTCATTAATGCCATACCTCTTTTGGAGTTCCCACTCTCTGACAGTAATGATGATACCTCTGTCTTATCCACGCCGTTACCTTAGGTAGCCGGACCGTTTCCCCTTAATTACTGGGACCTTCGGTGCTTTGGAGGAATAGCTTCATCACTTGTGAGTCTTAAACAGCACCGTTGCTAAGTGCTAGGGGCTTCGGTACCTTATGAGTACTAGACAGCGTCGTTGCTTGTCCTTTGTGGATAATAAATACCCTACCCCAACAATGACTAAATATAAGTTTAAATATATAACAACAATTAATAGAGCTAGAAACAAACCGTTGGATCTAAGGATTTTATACTTTAAAAACCTTCGTCACACACAATTGTCGTACTTTTGATCATAAGATACTCGTTTAAAACAAGATGGGTATTAAGTAATATTAAAATAATATTGAAATAAGAAGTAAGTTAAGCCATGTGAAAGCCATCTTTATGTAAATATAGAAACATTGCTATCAAAAATAGCACGAGGTTTACTATTCGATTTCAGCCATGTTTTAATATTTTTTTGATTAAAAATTACGTTCGTTATACAAAAGCAAAACAACTTTTTTCGTTCTAGAAAAGCATGTACGTAGATAACAAAAAGTTCCATTTCACATGCTATGACCATACATAGCCCAATTTAAATTTATACACGAAAATTTTGTCTAGCCCTTGTGTATACTTATTTAAAAGTAATTATGAGTTTTATCACTTTTAAAGCATAATATGTATAATGTTAATCTGGAAAGTGAGCTTAATCATAATATGTGGTATATATAATCCGTACTAAGGACTATGGTCATATCATGTTTAATTGTCATCGGTGTTAGCTCATCGAGTGAAATTGAAATTAGATGAATTTCTTTCTCGTCTATTAAACCTATTTTGATCGGTATGAAACTGAAATTAGACAACAATTTTGATGCGAAATAATATACAAATTGGACAATTAATATAAAATGAAATGAGTAGCTTATAAATCCTAAGTTATGTTTTATTAACTTTTAGGATTCAGTAGGCTTTATATAAGGTATCAGTTAGTATGCAAAATATATATCATGACCGTACATCTCGTCTCTAAATCCTATTATTATCTCAAAAAGATTTCTCACTGCTAAATCTCACTCACTACTTTATCTATGCTATTATATAAAGAATTTGATACTTTTACTTAAAAGTTAAAAGTTTAAGTAAAGTTGAATTACCAATTTACCCTTTTATCAATAAAATCAAATTTAAAACCAACTTTTATTTAAATTAACTTTTAATATTTAAATAAAAGATAGTCAAACATTATTCTTAAAGATATTTTTAGTAAAGACTATTATACCATATGTAAATTAATTGATTATAACATGTCTCTCAAAATTTAAAAAAAATTACATTATTTGATCTTTGTGTTTCTTAAGTTATTAGCATATGACTAACCTTAAAAACTTATTTGTACATGATTATAATTAAAACTGACATATAAAATAAAGATAAACTACTTTTCAATATGTTAAAAAAACGATTATGATCCCTTAAAAAATAATGTTTTTTATGAGAAACATGATTCGAAAAGAAAACATATATATTAGAATTCATAAAAAATAAACCTATTTTATTTTAAAGGGATATAAACTTTGTTTTGAAATAAAACACTATTTAAACAATAAACAGTTAAATAACTCTAGTTATGTAATAAACAAACGAATATAAACTATAGACAATGGAATAGATTTAAATGGCCGAATGTTATAGTCAAAAGGCAAGTTAAATCAGAAACTATTAGCTATAATATATAACATTGACTTTTAACGAAATTTTCTTTTGTAATAAAAAACATTACAAACTAGAAACTTACACCTACACGTTAATAACTATTATTTGATATATTAGACGCCAAATATTAGACTCGTGAATTAATTAACTTTAATCTATACAAAAATTAAATTATAATATTTCAACGTAAGTTTAACTTCCATACGCGAAATGCACATTTTTCATAATATGTCACGTTTCGAACATATTTCACGTACACTTTCCGTCGTGCCCCTCAATGTGGGCATCGACACACGAATACACAAATTTTTACACCACATAAGTTGTTACACGCAACATATATTACATGGGTTATTAAAGAGAAGCTCAATATTTTTTTTTATAGAAAACACAAGTTAAATTGTATTATGATTTGGTTCAAAATGATATAAGATCACTCCCAACAAGGAGCGTCGGTTATCATCGGTTATCATCGGTTCACCAAATCGATGGCACCACCAACTTAGGTTGGGCGTCGGTTAGCTTCACTTCGATTTGCCAAAGTTGAAGTGAAAATATGTGTGTCCAATTTTTATGTTTTATTTTCTCTTTGGTTTTAAACTATTGAAAAATTTCGTAAAATGCTTTACATGAGTCAAATAGACGTATTATAAACTTTTATTATATAAAATATTTTTAGAGCACAAAAGTCGAAACAAAAACTATTACACTTAACTTTTTTTTTAACTTTTTTTCCGCCGATGAATCGCGCGAATTTTATAGTATTGGATAATACTATACTATCTAATTATCTATACTAAATACATCTGTCATGTTGATGTGAAAATAACTACATTAATGTTTGGATCAACTTCCACCAACATAGTACTAGAATAAGAAAATGGTTTGGTGAAAAAGAACATGAAATTTTTTGTAAAGATTTAATAGATGAAGTGGATGTTTTTACTTTTGACTTTTAAAGGTTTGGTCATCACTTCAATCAATTTTAGTTTGAAAAGGAATTTACTAGTGGTGCAAAGACGGGTGGATTTGCACACTTTTTTAGTTCGTTTTGTGCAATTCTAAATCATCTCATTAATGATACGAGAAAAGGACTTATAAAAGTTAGCACAAATGTACAATATAATCAAACAACAAATTTAAGTACACACAACGCACTATATCTTTTGTTACAAAGAGCTTACATATTGTAATGGTTTTCAAATCATTTTTCGATACAAAAACTACATTGAATTCGATTATTCGTGATTCCTGAGCATATAGTTATATTGAGTTTAAATCAAAAGATTAAAATTGGTTTATATATAAAATTGGAGGTATTTACACATGCAGCTTTTATAGCAAAAAAAATATAATCTTTATCTAAACACTATATAATCTTTATGCAAGAATATTTCTCGTTTACGTCGTAAGAATTGTGTTACTATTATTTTTCCGAAAAACAAAATTCCTTTATAAGAAGATTTTGTTTTTAATATTCATATTTTATGACTAAACTGATGTTTATTAAAATCCTTTAATATTACTAGTATGGTACTCGAACGATGCAGCGAATGAAAGAAGTTATATTCAATAATTTACAGTGGGTGATTTATGGTAGTTTATTATTTGTCTCTTTACATATATGTGGACTGTAAAAGTATAAAGTTCGGTCATTCGGGCAATATAAAAAGAATGTTGTGGTAACAATTTATGGTTCGACCATTCAGCGATAGTAATTATTATGTCGTATGATCGATTATCTCAATTTTTCTCCACTACCCTAAGGATCGAATCTCAAATTTGTAAGTAAAGAAAAATTTAGATTTCAACGGATTTAAAGTCCGTCATAAACTTCAAACAAACATGTTATGGAAAAGAAATTCAATTCAAATTCACTCAATTTTTTCTAGATTTCATGAAACAAACACCCCGCATAATATTTTTCTTTCTGATCATTCAACCCATTTGGGTAATTCGATTTATTTGAAGATTAAGCTCATTTGCTAACATAACAAAAGTCTAATCTTCAGGTTTTTTTGTTTTTTTTAATAGGTGACGTCTAATAATTTCACGTTCGGTCAAAAAGAGAATTAAATATATTTCTTGAATACTATTCTTGTATAAACCCATATTTTCTGTAAACAAAATCTAATTTTCCTTCAACGATGCAACAACAAATTAAAAATCCATTCAGACACTACGTTTTTTAATCGTTTATCGTTCTGCTTTTTAAGCTGAAAAAAAATATATTTTCATTCAAGACATTCAAATTAAGTCTGTTTCCATGAAACCATTAGGTAACTCATACTTTCGAATGTTGTAATGAAGGATAATCAATATGGTAACAAGGTTTATTAACCTTAAAAGTATCAAATGTAATACTACTCAGTTTATTGGTATTAATACTTATCAATGACCAATAGAAGAATATAACTTTTGATGATAATCATCTTGCTAGAATTATAGAGTAACACGAACCACAACACTATCAACTAACTTTATAAAATTTAGATTATAAATCAAATTTTTGATAAATTTACTCCATCAAATAACGTTTAAAGTTAAAAAATAATGGTTACATGAATACAAATTTAATATCAATTAATTTAAATTGCCTTTATTTTATATGGGTATATTTTTTTTTATGAAATTAGTAATATAATTAATTAAAGGAAATTAATATTAGTTTATATGTTATATTTATTAAGGGGTATATTCATTAAGGGGTAAAATTTATAAATTAACTCCACTTGGTTGAAATTTTACACAATACAATTGATTGTTTGAAATTTATAAAAAAAGAAAACTCAATTATTCAAATTTTTAAGTACATACGGTAATTAACCATTAACTTAAAACTCACTTTAAATTAACAATTAACTTTAAATTAAAATATCTAGAGTATAACTATGTTTTAGAAAAACTAATTACACCATTAGAACAAACATTTAACTGTATTTCCAACGAGCACCCACTTGATATTCTTTTAACGATTTATTTATTTATTTATTTATTTTTTGTGGTTTTCGTATATACACTAGTGTATATTCTAAATATACACTAGTGTATATTCTAAATATACACTAGTGTATATACTTATTCGCCATAAACACATTTGAACCATATATTCACAAATGAATACATATGTATTCACCGCTATATGAAGTAGTTCGTGACCTACATTTTAACTATATATTCATCAGTGAATACATATATATACACAAGTGTATAAGATGGTATTCATCAGTGTATATACACAGTTTTGAAAATTCAAAATATGTAGTATATACACTAGTGAATATAAAAAAAAAGTCGTCAAAATTTATAAAGTATATATTTTTCCAAAAGAGAATTAAATTCCCGTTCTAACGGTATATTTTTTATTTCGTAAAAGTTTATAATTTAAAAGATATTTACTTTTGAAATGAAGTGGGTTTTGTTAAATAAATGGTTAATAAGTGGTTTCTTAAATATTTAAAACCAAATATATATATATATATATATATATATATATATATATATATATATATATATATATATATATATATATATATATATATATATATATATATATATATATATATATATATATATATATATGAAAATATTTTTTAAAATTATTGACCAATAAGATTACTTTTAAAAAGTCAATTTAATCCTTTATTTTTAATCAATTTAATTAACTAACCCTTTCTTTTAATCAATTTAACTAAATAATCCCCTTCTAACTTAATAGTATTCCAAAATTAATACTAACCCCTTAATTCAAAAATAATCAATTTAACTCTTCTTTAAACAAAATTAAACAACAATAACCCCCATTTTGTAATCGATATAACTAAATAATCCATTTTTTAACACAATAATCTTCTAAAATTAATATTCATCCCTTATTTCTCAAAAAAATCAATACAATAAAATTTTCACAATTTATTGTTTAATGGTTTGCTATATTTATTCTACAAGCTATTTTTCGTTATTAATAAATAGTCTGATTTTTTATTTTTTTTTTTGTTATTATTAGATCAAAAATATGTGATCATATCTTTTTAGTCTCAAAATTATCATATCACTCGCTATCAACTTACTATCATATCTTTTTAATTTCAACCAAAATTATCATATCCCTCATTATCAATGAGATTTTTGATCGTATCTTAACAATAGTGGTGAAAAAAATTATGAAAACTATAACGTATTCCAATTTGTTAAACCTTTTAATTTACATATATTGAAAAATACACAATAATTGCTTACGATAGCAACTTTTGAATCAAAATTAAAACATTACATTTAACTCTATAAAGTCTAATAAATCAATAACAAAAAGTATATTATATGTGAATAAAAAAAGATAATTAATAAATTAAATTAGTTTAAATTGTCCGTATGTCTACAAAAATATAAATTACATACATGATACTACTATTTCGCAATCTTCTCAATTACATAATATTATATTAACTTTTTCTTTTTCTCTTCACTCTGGTCATATTTTTTGTTAATTCCGTGACACATTATTCAATACATTACCAAAAACATCTAATACTATAAGTTTATAAATAAAGACTTTAAAATTGCTCGTGTAAACATTTTTATAAATTATTGACCAATATGATTATTTAAAAAAGAAAGTCAAATTAATCTTTATTTTCAACCAAATTAATCAATTAATCATTTCCCTTAACTAATTTAACTAAATAATCTTTTTTTCTTACAAAATAATTTTCTAAAATAAAAACTAACCTCTTATTTCTTAAAAATATCAATTTAACCTTTCTTTAAACAATAATATTTAAGAAAAAGAATTTTAAATATTATTCATCAATACAGACTTTTTTATAAAATCAAATTAATATCTTATTTTCAACCAAATTAGAAAATTAATCATTTTAATCCCTTATTTTTCAACCAGATTAATTAAATTATAATTTCTTTTAACCAATTTAACTAATGTTGTTTTATCACCATCTTCTTATTTCTCTCCATGTTTAGGTATTTATTATTTATAAAATTGAGGAGGGAAGAAAACCTTTTAACTAATTTAAGATATGGATACTCAATAAAAAAAAAGATATTCATAACGTAAGAATTCAACACTCACATAATATTTTAAATACTAAAACAAAATATTTAACATTCATCTCATTTTAATATAATGACAAATATTTAAACCAACACCCACTTTTATTTTATTTTTTAAAATTAAATTATTTCTCATGCCGTTAATCATTAGACGAAACTAATTAAATTATTTCTCATGCCGTTAAGCAATGGTATTGAAATCGTAACGATAAAATCAAATGTGATTTTAACACTAATACATAAAATTTCTAAAAAAAAAGAATTACTATAAAATGTATAAATTATCTAAATGTATAAGAAGAAAAAATATTGAATTTTGACTAAAAAAAAAATTCTTCGTATTTTGACATAGATTTTGATAGTAGTATATCACATTTGATTATTGTTTGATCAAAAGATCGTCAAACATAGAAATGGGGATGTTTGGGTGATTCCAACCTTTGATCTCCTTCCAAGGCAGTGCAAACCTAACAAGCTCTTAGCGAGCCTAAGGTGATCAAGGTTGGGGTTGATGGTATGATGTGTTCTTGACCGTAAGTCGTATGAACAAGATGAGAGAATAGGTGTGTAGCTGTATGTGTAGAGGCGTAGAAGTGTGGGAGTATGATGATACTGCGAGTATGATCATAACTTCGGTATTTATACTCCTCAACCTTCCAACTTACATATATTAACCTCTATTTAAGTCGCCATTGATTAGGTTAATAATGACCTAACATGCACAACGTTATTTAGATATAATGTCGTAGTTATTGCAAGTGTTACAAATGACTTAAACCAAACGGTTTGCCTTGATGGCCATGAATTTGTGGTTTGGACATTGACACCCGACCAATCTCGCTCAAAGAGTTGCGACATTCACCCACGGTTGGATTCTCGCTCGGCCGCCGGATGTGCCACGCTTGGCCGCCGGGTAGACCTTGCTAGTCGTCGGCTAGACCTTGCTGGGTCGGTTGGACATCTGGTTGCCGGTTGAGCCTCGCTTGGCTGCCGACTGGGTCTTGCTTGGTCGTCGGTCGTGTCTTGGTCTCTAGACGCTTGGAAGCTTGGATGCTTGGACGTTTAGATGCATGTATGCACGGTTGGACGCATGGAAGCGTGGACGCTTGGAAGCTTCCTAAGTTCTTGGAAGAGTTTTTTTTAAAAAGATTTTTGGGGCAAAAGTTGATATTCGTAAAGTAAAATCATATTTGATTTAAAACTAAATATGAATTTCTAAACTTAAATATGTTATATGATGTATAAGAAACGAAAGGAAAAACCCAAAAATCATATGTCAAACTATTAGAATCACATGTGTTTTCATTGTGATTTTAACCAAAAAAAACATATAGTTAACTTCAATGTGATATATTGCATTCACTTTTGTTCGTTGTGGGACATATTTTTTTATTTAAATTATCAAATTTTCTAACATAAGTTTATAAATAAAAAAAAATCTAAAACTACTCGTGTATACACACTGGTCTAAAGTCGTATCTTAACAAGAAAAGAAATTTCAAAAATTATTGACTAATGAGAAACTTCTTTTATAAAATCAATTTAATTCCTTATTTTCAATCAATTTAATCAACTAAAATTTTCTTTTAATCTATCAATATAAATAATATTTCTTCAAATAAAATAATCTTCAAAAAATTAATATTAACATTTATTTAAGCCTTTTTAAAAAATAATAGTAAACAACTTATTTCCATCATTTTTGCCTCTCACTTTTCGCCTTGACATTTCTCATATTTTCATCATCATCTTCCTATTTTCTCCATGCTTATTTATTTACTATTTATAAAATAAAAAGAAAAAATCTTTTAACTAATTTGAGATATGGATACCTAATAAAAAAGATAATCATAACGTATGAAATCAAAATAACAAAAAGATTTAAACATTTATTAAAGATATATTAAGATTAGAGTTTATGCATATATTAACAATTAAAAGAAACATTGTCAGCTCGAATAATAAAAATTAGGGTTGATTTACTCGATAAAAATTACTAATGTCAAATTAAATGATAAAAGGAAAAATTAACAAAGAAAAACTAACTACATTTACTTTTTTTTTTCTCAATCGTGACGTATTTTTTCTTTAATTACAAAATTTATAAAATAAGTTTATAGATAAAGAAGCTATAAACTATCCGTGTATACACACGAATCTAAGGTCGAATTTGACAGGTCCCGAATTTAACTCTCTATCACTCAACGAATTGAAACAGGTCATGATGCGGAATCTCATGACCTGAGTTTGGAATCAAAATGAAGGAAACATGAAATCGAAACTGAAACTGAAATTGAGACAAACGATAGGCGCAACTGTTTAAGATTTCATTGATAGTGGTTACAGGTTTTGGATCGAGCTTGTTACAACTGACATCAAAGCTCAACGGAACTCAAACATGAATTTCGGGTTCAAAGACAACAAACTCTAACAACCTATCACACTATTTATAGACAAAATATAAAACACTACGAACTAACTATTACAACATGTCTACATCTTAATTTCATCTTGGGGAGTTTACTTCAATTCAGAATCAAAGTCTTCTGCCTCCGAGTTGATAACTTCAATGTTGACTCGTTGACTTGTTGACTTAACTTATTCTTCAGTTTATTTTCAGTTCGGAGGAACTTCAGTTAGTTCAGAGTATCTGAACTAACTTGTTCCCCAAACTGAAATCTTCACTTCGGATTATTTCGGATTTCAATTCGGACCGTCCCCGAACTGAAATCATCTTTATTCCAGACTACATAGCTTCATCCACTCAGTTTATTGAACCAACATAATTATACAATAAACACATTGTTAAAAAACCCTTATTATAATAAATAAAAATAATAATAAGAATTGTTTTAATTTAACAATAAATTTTACTAGGCAGCTATAAAAGACAGATCTACCCCTACCTTGATCACCGTCGGAATGGGTGGCATGTGATTGGGTGAGAAGGGGTTTAAGTAGGTCCCATCTCTTAATTAATTTTTGTTTTTCTACTGTTACATTCTTATACGTGGGAATATATAAAATTATTTAATACATTTTTTGTCAACAAAAATCTAACTCAGCCCTTCTCCAAAAAATACAGCTTTTTGAACATTTTTAATCTTGAAAAAAGTGATTAATTATTGTTTTTAATTATGTATATTAAATCAATGCATCATTTGAAATATATTTTTTTGCCTAACTTGGGTCTAAAATGCATAAATCGTTTTAGAATTTGAAATTTATATTTAATAATATCTATTAATTAATTCTAAATTTCTATTTTAAAAAAACTATTTAAATATTCTTTAAATATATTAAATATAGCTTTTAATCTATAGAAAAAGTTCTAGTACATTATAAGTTGGAAAATGATAATAATAATCCAACTCACTATAAAATTTTATGACATACTTTAATATCTTGTACATTAATAAAACCAATTATTTATATTTTTGAAATCATATATTTATTAATGAATGTACAACCAAATTATACACTATAAACCTTTTATAAACAAACAATAAGTTTTTTATTCGTATAACCAGGATAATATTGTCTAAAGCCTAGTCTTTGATGGAAGATTAGGTTTGATTTAAAAGAACCACGGAGTTAGAGGTACTACGATGAAATTAACCTTTTGATTAAGAGTATTGATAATAATAGTTTCTAATAAGATGAAATTGTCTTTACATCTTGATTAACAATCACTACTACATTTATGATTCTTATCGCCTACATGTATAGATTATAAGATTTTTATCTAAATTCTTTATGTTTTATCTTCAACCCATTGGGTGGTGATTTAAAAAATGTGTGTATTTAAGCTATTTATGCTTAACTATCAAGAAATGTCATGTAACTTTTTTTTAGTAACGATGATCCTTATAGTTCGCCTAGTTTTGCTTAATAGATTAAAACTATATATCAATAATTACATCTAAGACATAATTCAAAATAGTATGAGATAAAAACTGATTAAGCTGCAAAAAATATTGAATTTCTCTATTTATTAATTATGAGGTTTAGTCGTTTTAGAGTTTTTTATTAACAAATTTGTATCTTTAAATATATGAATATAAATGTATTTTTGCCGGGAGATTATTTTATTTTATTAGTATTATTATTATTTTTTCGGTTGCAGCATGAAATTGAAAATTAAATGGGGTCTCGTTGAAAGTGGTTGAAATTTGTCAGCCCATATGGTACGTGACTCGCCGACGCATTCTACACGTGACAGGCTTCCCTCCAAATTTAATTAATTTGTAATGGAAAATATGGTTAACTTATGATAGATTTTTAAAATCTCGTTCATAAGATCATAATTTAAAAATTATGGTTATCAATACTTATTGAACTAATATTTCAATAAAAGTAGTGCAGCGATACTTAAGTACTATAGGAGGAGTTATGACTAAAATCACAATTCACAAGCTTCCTCAAATAAGAATAGAAGACAACGCAAGTAGTAGTTCACTTCACTTGAATTTTATTAGAGGATAGGTTAGCGAATATGGTCCAGTCCGATTGTATTAACGGGCTAAGGGTCCGTTAAGGTTTATGTGTACGTGTCTATTTATCTGTTGTCATTGTTATGTTGATGAGATGAATAAAACATGTAAACCTTTTCATGGTATCAGAGCCTAAGGGCTCTCCTAAACTCTCTATCTTTTCAAAATTTCTTTCCTAATCACTCTCCTAAACTCTCTCTCAAACTCTCTAACCTACGCCTCTCTTCATTCTACCTCTTAACGGATGTCTCTAAAAAATCCTAATCACAGATTCAATCAACCTAAACTAATCATGGCCGGGAATTCAAAATCATTCCAATGGTCCAGAAGAGTCTATCTCTAATCTCCTTACATGTTTTCTTCTTTGTTTTGTTTATTGTTTTCTTCTAATAAAGATATTTTGCCGTCAAGAATTCACCTTCTAAGCTTTCTTTTCATTTTGTTTATCAATTAATGTCTTTCTTTAATTGTATTTCAATTATTAAACCTTATCATTTTGCTATGCTTATCTCACAAATCCGTCTTTTACCCTCCTATCATATTTTTTTCCAATCAAATTCTCCTCAAGATCTCATATTCTTTTCCCCGACCTAAAAGTCTTGTTTTCCCTTGATCTTTCTATCTCTCTAAATTCTCTCTATTATCTTTCTAATCCTTTAGTTTCCTTTTATTTCTAAATCAAATGCAATTAAAATTTAGCCGATGCAAGAAAAAGAGTCAATTAGTCAATGCTACTGGACAATACCAAAAAGGGTGTCTCTTCAATAACTCTCAGTTTGAAGACCTGTTACGATGAAGACAAAGTTGGTTACTAAAGCCTTTAAATTTTGTATTTACACTTCAGTTTAAGCGTTCGATTTACTCCCGCTTTAACTGCGGGGGAATATTAGAGGATAGGTTAGCGAATATGGTCCAGTCCGATTGTATTAACGGGCTAAGGGTCCGTTAGGGTTTATGTGTACGTGTCTATTTATCTGTTGTCATTGTTATGTTGATGAGATGAATAAAACATGTAAACCTTTTCAAATTTATGTATATTGATCAGCTTCGCGTAAAATTTCATAGGCGGGTCTTATGGAGTGCACTATGAACGACCGAACAAGGTCCAAAAATTTTTAAAGACCCATTTTTTTAATAAACAATGTATACGCATTTGTAATGATAGAAGAAATTTTACGTTTAATGTAACAACATAAAATAAAATAGATTGTTATTGTTATATTGTACAGTTTAATTTAATAACAAACATCCACTACAAGAAAAGAGGGTTTTTGGGACCCTTTCTTTAGGACGCTTTAAAGATTATGTCCTGATAAAATATCTAATAGGACCGGTTAGTTTTTATGTCCTTTTATGATTGAACATAATAGAACAATTAAAATGTAGGTCCTAAAATCAAGTTTATATAACACTTATTTTTTAGAGTCTTATTATGGTGTAACCTAAAATGACACATTAGACACACGTCCTATTATATTAGGTTTTATAGGATGTTTATTAGTTATGGTCTTAAAATAATCAAACATAATAGGACACTTGACAAATTAAATAAGTCATATTATATTATGTTTTATAAAACGCTTATCCACAAGGGTTTTATTATGAAACTAGCTTAATACCCGCGATAGTAAGGAAAAATATATGAAAAATAATGATACAGAAACATTAAAATGTATAATAACATTAATTAGTAAAATTTCATACTATCACCTTTATAATCACTTTGTTTAAAGTTTAACATCTAAACATGTTTCTATATGTTAACAATTGATCAAACAAAATTACGATTAATAAAAGTTTATGTTACAAAATAGATATTGTAACGTCTATGAAATTATAAACTCATGAAAAAAGCGGGGAGCTATATCAAAACAAATAAGTAAAACCTTCAAGCTTCATATCTTCCACACATTTCGCTTTGACTATCTTTTTGACCGGCCCATTTTACCACTTTAACTATGTGTTTCAAATTACCTATAAAAGACAATTAAGAATTAAGAGGTACACAAATGCAGAAATAATTAGAAATAAAAAGAAGCTTAAATTTACTTTCTTTAAGAGCTGAAAAATGGATGAGTTGGATAACGGGTCAAAGTATGTGACTTTTGGTGTTGGTATACACTTATCGAGTTGATTCAAGACAATATTTGCTGAAAAATTAAGATTATGTGTAAACAATTATTGTACCAAATTATATGTGTCATTTTACGATTTGGACCAACACCAAAGTAGAAAACCGAGAAGTAGAGGAAAAAAGACTTTTGGTGCTGGCATACACTTATCGAATTTAAATCATCCCATTACTAAGCAATTGGGTCATTTTACGATTTAGTAGAAAGG
Organism: Senecio squalidus; assembly: GCA_910822075.1. Taxonomy (NCBI): domain Eukaryota; kingdom Viridiplantae; phylum Streptophyta; class Magnoliopsida; order Asterales; family Asteraceae; genus Senecio; species Senecio squalidus. The sequence continues at coordinate 20,934,147 of CAJVGC010000591.1, forward strand.
TAATTTTACGCCTTGGACCAAAATGATTAATAAACAAAAAGCTTTGTATATGCTAAATATATATATTTATGATTTAGTAGAAAGGTCATTTTACGTTGCGGACCAAAAATCACAAATACGATGATTGTTTATAAAATAAAAAATATATACGGTATTTAGTAATATAGGTAAATACTGCGTGTGATATAATTGAAGATCTCGAATAATAACGATAATCCAAGGTTGATTACATACAATCACACACAGACTACAGTTGCTAAGTTAAGTTCCAACTTATTAGTTATAAATATATCATACATATCCTTACTCGGCTAGAATTGCTAAACTTAAAGTAATAATGCAATAATGATTTGCACATTATAGGCATTGAACATTGTACATTTACTTCATGCTTATCGATTTCAGCTCCTCAAAAGGGTTACTACAAACAACAACTAGTGCTTCGATGGTTGGTATAGTTTTCTGAAATCTGCAAGAGGAATTTAACATTAGAAATGCGTTTTTATATACTAAAAAAATGAAGATCATAGAATAGGAACGCCACAGCTTGATATTTCTGTTTAAAAGATCTCAAAAATTTCACCAAAAGGTGACTAAACAATGGGTAAAAGGTTTAACCCATTTACTCGTGAATGGGTCAAATTGGGTTGTGTTTTATCTCAAAGGGTTTAATAAAAACCTTAGCTAAAAGGGGGGAAGTCAAATGGCTTGAACATGCAGAAATTTGAAAATAAAAAAAGTCTATTCTTAAGGCATATGGGTATACAACCTCCTAAATTGTTTCTATTCAAAGACTTAGATCATTATCGTAACAATGTTGTTTTTGTAATCATAATTAACCCATTAACTATTTGTAAAAAGATTGACAATAATTTAGGATCAACCATTCCGTTATACAATTGTTAGATTAATTAAAGTAGAAATGTAATTACTTCTATTTTGTTATTAGTATAAATATAAGGGTTAAATCTTTTAAAGTAAAAGGCTTAAAATAAAAATTATTATTGATAACATCATCAAAATAATCTAATGGTCGAAATTAAAATTACAAACTCATCTAATGGTTATTACTTATCCAAGTGTTATTTTAAATCTCTCTTTTATTATATATTAAAAATAAAAATTAAGATTAGATATGTCAACCTTAAGCTTTTGTTTTCTATTTTTTATGACGTGTCAACCATCTCGTTTGTATTACTATAATATAAAGATAAAAAAGAAACCGGTGAGTAAAACCAAAAATACTTACACTATGAATAATAACTCAATTATATACAGTTTTGACTTTAAATAATATGAACTCTTCAAGTTTATAAACTGGAATATGAATGTGCTTTCATATATTGCAAATGACTAAAATACCCTTTGAGTATAAACGGTGAGAAAAGACCTAACCATGGTTAGAGGGAATTAACCAAACTCCTTCAATCTTTCTATTTATACCACTCCTCCGTTTTCCTTCTTCTTTAAAAATTTGACCTCCTTATCGTTCACTTTCCTATCATTCTCTCTCTACAACAAATTTCTAGAGAGAGAAAGTGACTTAGGGTTTAAGAATTACGATACGTAAACTGCGATAAACCGTTTATTATCCGTATCGAAGTTCATTCAATCATGGAAAGATTTTTCGCGTTATGCACATTTCTAGTTCTTGCTATTTTTGCATCTGTCAATGCTGTTTCCAGGTAAAATTCTATACAATGTGAAACATCTATATCATTGTGGAATCAGTTGTATTGATGTTTTTGTGTTCATAGTGAGCTGGAAAGCTTAGTAAGCAATTCAACATTTGTGAATAGGTTAGTTATTTTTATTCACGTTACTAAGTTAATTTGAATACTAATTCAAACATTTAACGTTAGTTTTGTATATAAACATAATGTAAAATTTCAGGACAAGCGAAAACATTGCCATTGTAAGGAATGATAACGCGGTTGATGATCCAGAAATGGTTGCTTCCATGGTTAATATGTAAGTCGGTCTATTTTTTTCGTTTACCCATTACACGTACATCACGAATATATACAAACTAGTTCGTCTGTTAAATGTTTATAACGAGATTTAAATTCATAACTATATGTTTAAGAGAATATGCTAAGTAAGTATATTAAGTGTGAAATGTGACTATTGCTATAACAATATTTTGAAATAGAATATCACATGGACCGTACACTATAACCAAAACAGTATTAGGGTCTTTTCACTGTATTTATTGAATTCCCTACACCTTTCATAACGTACTCATTAAAAACCTTGGTGCATATAATAGTTTGATAACGACGACACAAGTTATACGTTAGCACGGATACGTGGACCTTTTCTAAGTCTCGTCGCTTTCACTTAATTTTCTCTAGATTATATAAGATACGTTCATAAAGCGAACGTAAATCGTCATGAAAAAAATTGTTTTAGATCCGTAACACCATTATTCGGGGCCTAAACGAGTAATTGTGACATATCAAGTTGCTAATTTAAGCCATTTAGGCTTAAATATGGTTTTAACTTAAGTACATTTGTTTGCTTACTTCACGTGACATGAGTAGGTGATTCACATACATGGGCCAGCTTTTAACATTTATGTATTTTTTACCTTAAGCCTAATGAATTTATTCACAAAAAACATATAGTGAATGACACATAAAAGCAATGAAATGGTATAACAAAAATGAAAAGGAATGTGAATATTTTTTTTTTTTGAACGGTTATGTTAGTGATTCGGGGTCACAGTGACATCCAAATGGGCAGTATACAACCCACGAATTTTACACCAAAGTTAGTTATCCTCTAATATTCACAAAAGGAGGAAACTATAGAAAGACTCGAACCTGAGACCTCCCTTAGGGACGAACCATCACCTTAAGCCTAATGAATTTATTCACAAGAAACATATAGTGAATGACACATAAAAGCAATGAAATGATATAACAAAAATGAAAAGGAATGTGAATATTAATCATACCTATTTTTCGGTTGCATTTACTTTTATTCATAAATAAACAAACAAGCCAAAGAGTATTGTACTATTGTCCAAATATTTTCATTTCTTACTTACCGGGCAAATAGTCATGAAAAATAGTTTAAATTTGGTAAGAATTTAGTACCTAAGTTGTTATATAATAGTGATGCATATGATTACTTTGCGGAAATAAACGATTTGATACTATTAGCACATCTAATCAATGGGTTGGATTTGAATTGTTTATCCAAACTTATTTACAATCCGTCAATCCGTTTAAAACTTTATTTTGAAATTACAGCATATATTCATAATATTAATATTAAGACTCAATTTATCTATACTATCTATAAAGCATTTAAGCCTAAAATCTTAAAATTGAAATTTAAGAAGGAAAAGACTAAAATGCCCCTTATTTACCATCTAAATACAATTTAATTTTTCAACCTACATTCCTTTATTTTTAACTCACTTTCCTTACTTTTCATTATTTATCATATACTAAATTAAAATGTAATTAATTTGACTCATAATTTTTCACATTAAATTTCAATGCAAATAATTTCTTACATCTAATTGTCATATCTAAAATGTGAATTATTTTTTTTAAGCGTCGCATATAATAATTTGTTATGTTCAAAGATATGGATTTGTAACCGCAACCGAATAATTGTTTTTATAGCCCGGAGAGGATGGATGACAAAAGCTTTTACTGCGCAGATGATATATGAGTCAAAAAGCAACTAAAAACTATTACACTTAAAATATAGTCGAAAACTATTAAATACAATATGATTATGGTCATTCAACTATAGATTCCCATTAATTTACACGAAGTTCGAGTTTGGACCGAAATCAATGATTTCTGTAATAGAATATAGTTCAAACCAAAAACTATTAGACCCAACATATAAATAGTATTTTATAGTTCGAACGATTGAACAAAAACAATTTTCTAAAATAATCAAATGAGCTTACTCCATCACCACATATATGTAAAATATATGGATAAAATGAGTTTCAAGATCGATAAACCAAAACATAAACTATTACACTCAAAATATTAATCGTGAAACAAGACACTAACAAAAATCATTACCCATATAAACAAATAAAATGAAGGCCCAAAAGGGCGGTTACCATATAATTCATTTTCTGTTCGAAAGACCGAATAAGAAACTTTTATCACATAATTATTTTATGCTCCGAGTGCCCGAACGACTCGAACCATAACTATTATTTATTTTGAGACGTATAAGAAACTACCATAAATCGTTATAATTTTTTTTCCCACTGCATCGCGCGAGTTTTATACTAGTAATATCATAATTCAATTAGCTTCGATAGAATTTCAGTAATATTAAAAAATTGTCATTTCTACAAATCTTTTATATGTAACTAGATTATTGTCCCGCGATAACGCGGATAAATATAGATAAAAATAAGATCGTAAACTTTATGTTTATGTACACATTAAGAAAAATATGATGCACTGAATACAAAATCCATATGGGGTTTTTGGAGACGAATAACACCTATCGAGAAGAGTGAGAGATATAGGAAGTCCTATGTATATATGTAATAGATATAAGAAAAATTAACACTCAATTCTAAATTTAATGAAAAATAAGTAAAATGTAATATAAGATTTTAATGGTTAAATATATGAGTAAACACCCAATCGAGTTGAAAGTTCAAGGTTGGTGGGAAAATAACACCATGTGAAGATATAAATGTGCAAAAGATATAGTTTTACGTTTATTCACGTGTTTAAATATTTTGAATTAGAAGATTTTAGAATAACTATAAGGTAAATTATAGTCGAAATTAAGCGATTATATAAGTAAATAGGATTAATAAAATGGGAGAAAATACGTTTTTTTATTTATTTAAGTAAAGATGGAATGAAATAGAGAATACAAATATATATTTTAAGAGAGTGTAAAATGAAAATTATATTTGATGACATCATCAATGTCATCTAACGGCTGAAATTAAAGAAGTTAACCCATCTAAGGGGCCTTATTTCGCCATGTGGCATTTAAGGCCCATCTTTTATTATATATTAAAGATTTTAATAAATGTGTAAAAATAGTGTCAATTTTCACCTAGTTATAAATTCATCAATTACATGATACATTTATTAATGTATGAAAAAATATGAATTTACACGCTTTAAATAGTGTTAAAAATGTACACATCTATAATAAAATAGACCACAAAAAGACTCCGGATTTTATTTATCGTGTACTATTAGTATGATTTATTATGTCAATATTAATTTTAAGCTTTCAATCTATTTTGCAAAAAACATTTACGAAAAACTTCAACTTTAAATTCTAAATTTAAGTTTCAGCTACTAACTTTTAGCTAATTTTACTAAACATATCTAATAACCATCACTTTTAATGCTATATCCGCCTCTCGTTACACGTTTAACTTTCTGATTAAGATTTTCTTTTTCGCTTCTTCTCCATCTTCTTTTTTCAAAGTTTCTGTGCTTTTTCCGAACTTTTTTAATTGCCATGCTCCATCCATACCTCAAGCTCAAGATAATAAATATAGTATCCATTTCTAGTAGGGCATGTAAATATTCTTGTATTCTTTTTAGAAATCAATCAAATATATAACCAAATAACTTCCAATCACAAATGACAATATCATTTTTTTTTTTTTTTTTTTTTTTTTTTCAACCTACATATACAACTCGCTTTGCGAGCAGACTAATTCTAGGACGACCACCCGCTTTACAGATAGTCCGAAATCATCGCAGGTGAATCTCCGTAGCCACAAAGGGGTTTATTTTTTGCTCGCAGAATTCAAACTTGAAACCTCTAAAAATTTTACCTTTCGAGACCAACCTTTTTACCACTGAGACACCACCCTTGTGGTTTATGACAATATCATTATCTCACCACATGATTATAAACAATTATCAAAAACACAACAAAAATAGTAAAATTAATCAAAACCCTCTTCACGTGTTACCTTATTTACCTAAACAAACTTGAATCTTGCATGCATGTACATTAAATTTAACATGGTCCCACAAAATGGCCAAAAAAAAATGTAACAGATCTGGTCTAGCTAGTCTTCATAACCCTGCAAAAGTCTCGTGGGACATTTTTATTAGACACAAACTCATGTTGATATTCAATGATGTTGTTTGCTATTTTATGTTAAAACACTTCACATTTTACACCACCGACGTTACATACCTTAGATGCATTTAGTACGTTATTGATAATTAATGTCATGTTTTTTCCGTATCGACCGTATTCGACTTTTTAGAGACATTATTTTGTATCTATTGTTTTGTTTTGACTCACCGCCAATATTGTTGACTCATTTATAATTCGACTATTATAGGTAAACGGTACATGCAGTGGGTGAATGTGGTTCGATTTTTACAAAAAAGTGTTAACAAAATTGAATTTTCGGTTCATAAAAGCTAGGAACTGTTTAGTTCAGTTTCTATATAGCACGGGTTTTTTTATCTTTTGGTTTTAGGGATAAACTTTAGTTCGTTGCGGTTTTTAATCACTTTTTTTTTTTTAATGTTGCATCCAATTCATCTCAATAAACATCTTATTATTTATTTCTTTTTTACAAACAAGTGAACAACTATAAATTTGTCCTATTAATTTTCAATAATTTTGCTTAGAAACATTTTGTCCTGCTACTCTATAATGTGTATGGCCTAGAAAACAAATGCAATTATAATATTTACATTTTAAGGTTTAAGTTTTGATAGCATTGTTTAAATGTTTCAGTTTGATTTTTCTGGTTCGGTTATAACCGTAAAACCAACAAAATCGAACTGAATATTTCGGTTTTTCGTAAATTAAAAACAAAACAGACTTTTTGGTTTGGTTATTTCGGTTCCATTATTTTGGTATTTCAGAATTTGATTCGGTTTTTCGTACTAGTAATTAATGAGAAATGATCTATTAGTATATATCCCTCATATTATCTAGCTCATATAATACATGACTCATATTTACCCGGTTATTTTTTTAAGTGATACATTCTTTCTTCTATTTAGACATATAATTAAGTTCATAATAATGCAACAGGAGCATCCGTAACAGCACAGAGAGAAGAAAACTAGGTTTCTTATCATGTGGAAATGGAAATCCTATCGATGATTGTTGGCGATGTGACCCAAATTGGCAACGCCACCGCAAGCGTTTAGCAGAATGCGCAATAGGATTTGGACGAAATGCTGTTGGTGGACGTGATGGTCGGTACTATGTAGTAACAAACCCAAACGACGATGACGCTGTAAACCCGAGACCAGGAACCTTAAGACACGCAGTAATCCAAGACAAACCATTATGGATTGTGTTCAAAAGAGACATGGTTATAACTTTAAAACAAGAACTAATTATGAACAGTTTCAAAACAATCGATGCCCGTGGAGTTAATGTTCATATCGCGAATGGGGCTTGTATTACAATACAATATGTTACAAATATTATAATCCATGGTTTGCATATTCATGATTGTAAGCAGACGGGTAATGCTATGGTTAGAAGCTCACCGTCGCATTATGGTTGGAGGACTATGGCGGATGGTGATGGCATTTCGTTATTTGGAGCGAGTCATGTTTGGATCGATCATAATTCATTATCTAGTTGTGCTGATGGGTTGATTGATGCCATTATGGGTTCAACTGCTATTACCATATCTAATAATCTATTCACTCACCACAATGAGGTATTAGCCTTTTACCAATTTCATCCATTTTCATTATTCGGCTAATTGAATAAAAAACATGTAAACAAACTTCGGTCTGATATCTGGTTTGGTTAACTAACCTATCTTAATTCTGAAAAAAATCATTAGAGTTTTAGGAAATATGTTAGTTAACCTTAAATCGTATGGTTTAAACTAAAGAATCTGGTTACGTAAAATAGAAATCGAACCACTGTTGGTAACTCAATGAAATTATATAACATTCTAAATTTATGTTACGATTTTCCAGGTGATGTTACTTGGTCACAGTGACTCATACACTCGAGACAAGATAATGCAAGTGACGGTTGCATACAACCATTTCGGAGAGGGTCTTGTTCAAAGAATGCCAAGGTACATAGGAATCCCATTCGAAAATTTAGTACCTAAATTAAACATGATTAATGTAAATGTTAATTAACTTGTTTGTATTTACAGGTGTAGACATGGGTATTTCCATGTTGTAAATAATGACTACACACATTGGGAAATGTATGCTATTGGTGGCAGTGCAAACCCGACGATCAATAGCCAAGGAAACAGATACCTTGCTCCCGCTAACCCTAATGCAAAAGAGGTATTCCTTAGTCCTGTTTTACATAATGAGTATTAAGAAATTAGAATGTGTACTTATTATGAAAGGAACGTGTGTTATAAACAGGTGACAAAGAGAGTTGTAACACACGGGAAATGGAAACAATGGAATTGGAGATCAGATGGAGACCTAATGTTGAACGGTGCATACTTCAGACCATCGGGTGCAGGGGCTGGAGCAAGTTATGCGAAGGCTTCAAGTTTAAGTGCTAAATCGTCTTCTGTGGTTCCCACTCTTACCTCTGGTGCCGGTGCACTTTTTTGCCATCGAGGTAAACAGTGTTAGATAGAATCAGTTCTAGTGTGAAACACAAACAAAAGGAAATAATCTTTTATTTATATAGCATTGTTGGCTACCTAGAAGTATAGTTATTTGTTTTTGTGTACATTTCGTAGTATCTTCAGAATAAACTGTTTTCTTTATGCTAAAGGACTACCAACTATGTAAATCTATGTAGTTGTTTACACATTCTCCTAATTCGCAATTAGATGCAAATTGAGTTCGGGATCCTATTAGCAGCTCTCAAAAGTGTATCGAGTGAGGTTTAGAATTCCGTTTCATCAAACTATAAGTAGTGTCAATTTCTTCATACAAGTACAAATTTTATACAAAAATAGTGTATTATTCGGTGTTGATATATGAAGTATGTATGACCGTATAAGTTGTAAAATGTATATGTAGCAGTCCATAAAATAAAGAGATTTTTATACACAAGTTTTTGACTTAACGATATTTCGGTGTCATATCAACAATGTCTCACAAAACATAGATGAATTAAAATGGAGTGTATAAACTTCGAATTCAATTCTATCTTACTATTTTCTAGTTTATACTTTGTAACGGGGCCTGTTGAATGATTTGGGCTTGAACAAGAAATAGTTGACCCATCGGTTAAAAAATCTAGTAAAAGATGTAACGGGCCTTGTTGTATATTTTGGGCTTTCACAAAATTTGATTAGATTAATAATTAATAATTATGTATAAACTTGTCATTATTTATGTAAAGTTTGTCCCCTAAAACGAGTTGTACGATGAATCAGACATACAAATGAAATTGTATATTAACTAAGAAAACCAAAATCGTGTTGTTTTATCATAAAAACCGATTTAATCTTTAGAGATCTTGCGTTTAGCAACGTCTACGTTTTCTTTTACTGCATCAGCAACATCTTCGGCCTTTTCGGACACATTTTGTTTCACTTTCTGAGCCTTTTCTTTAGCAATTTTCCATGCATCTTGTGCCTTTTGTTTAGCTTTCTCCGCTATGTTTTCGGCAACTCCAGCAACTTTTCCTGCAGCGTCTTTCGATTGGTTTGCAATCTACGAAAATGTTGAAAAATAAAAACAAGTAAATTGCATAGCTTATCTTTTATTTTGTGGGTTAATATATATATATATATATATATATATATATATATATATATAGGGAATATATTCCCTACACCTTGATGTAGGAAAATTACCTACACCAAAGGGCTTATTATTGTCACTAAGGGATACTTAGGGGTTATTTTCGTAGATACTCAATACTATTAATTGAATGGCTTTCACATATACTTGACATAAAAATTAGAAATTGGTTTATAACAAGTAATTTTCTTTATACAATTTTTTTCGATCTAATTCTCATGGAATGGTATGTTGGTGTGTAAAGCAAAGTTAAAGATTTTTTGATGGACCTATGAGTCATTTTACTATTTAATTTACATAAAATAACCCTTAATTATCATTTAAAGCATGAAAAGGGTGGTAATAAGCCCTTTGGTGTAGGTAATTTCCCTACATCAAGGTGTAGGGAATATATCCCCACATATATATATATATATATATATATATATATATATATATATATATATATATATATATATATATATATATATATATATATATATATATATATATATATATATATACTAGATGAATTAATTTGCTAATTTTCTTACGTTTTCAGTTTGAGAAGCAGCATGTTCTTTTATGTGGTTGCCGGCTTTCTTCACCTCTTCGATACCACGTTTAGCCGCATCCGATGGTGGTACAGATGCTGCGGAACGCACCTTTTTAGAAAATTCATATCAATCAATTAATAATTCACAATTCTGTCCCTAAAACAAGTGAAATATTCATTTTGGTAAATAGTGATATAAGACCTTATGAAAATAAAAACTCCTAATGCATGATTAGCGATTTCTAAAACTATTGTTGTGAACTTGTTACTAAACGAACAAAGGTTTGAAAATATATTCATAAAAACACTTCACGATTTGTATAGACGATTTTAATGAATTGAGATCCTTTGGTAACGATTAAATCTATCTGAGGTCACGTCGAACCATGCCATATCGTCAAATTATAAAACAATTAATATGTACATGTTTACGAACATGTTTATGTGTGTAAAAAGAAAGAGACCTGAACATATTGACGGAGATTGGGGAGAATGACCCTGGAACAAAAAGGGCTGCGAACATATAAGGTTTGCGAGGCCTTGATCATTGCAAGGCTAGTTGTTATTGTGACTCCGGCCATTGTATAAATATATTTGATTGTTTGTTTTTACTTCGTCTCATATGTAAATTGAATTTAAAGGCATATTTCCCATTTTTTTGTTACATTGTATGAAAATACTCATTTCAAGGAGCTGAAGATTAGGAGAATGGTTGGAAATTAATTAACATAATTTATTTAAGGATGAAAAAGGAAGGTGAAAAACTCGAGAATATTTTCCAACATAAACTGTATAATATTTTGTGTGTGTCGTGATCCTCAAATGCTAAAACAGTAAAACATTAGACAAGTATCAAACTCGTTATTTAGATAATGAAGAATGCTTTAAACTATGGGATTAAAAACATATTGTCTACATCTATATCTATATATCGCTCACAGGTAGCTCTCGCACCATTTCTCACTAAGATTTTTCCGCCAATTTTTTTTTCTTCATTTTAACTCTTTCATATTGATAAATTAATTTGTGACATTCATTCTATCGTTTAATTATTTAAAGAAAACCAGTCATCGTTAGATTGAGTAAAAATCCAAAATTTTATGTTTTTTTTTAATCAAAATCTTCAATCTATAATATAAATGTTACTTGTATATTAAAACTGAATTTTTAAATCAGCATGTGTTATAACTCGGGTTACTAATCTAGTGCTTCTTAAAACACTAAAATTGATAGTTCGAGAATACTTTGAATGTGCTAAAGTTATTTTCTAGAATAAATATGTAGATTGGAGGGAACACCCTAATTCCTGATATTTTGGTTTTTAAAAAAATATGGAGCTTTGGAATATCTCAAGTTTATCACATCTTCTTTGGCGGATATTATTTCATGCATGAAGGGACCGCTCGGTTGCAAGTGGAAATCAAAGGCGATTTATGTTGTATGTTACACTTCTTAGTGGGTCATATGGAAGTGGCGAAACAAGATACTTAATGCTTTCGAGTTTGAATGCCAAAAGATCCAACCCGAAAGCACGTTTTCACTTATTCAAAGGCTTTCTTATACTTGGATGTCAAGTAGAAGTGGGTGTAAAATGACTACTTGTGAGTCATGAGTTTGTAATCCGTCTAGCTTCTAATAGATAGATCTCTTAACCGTATGTAGGTATTTGCCTATTTGGTGCTCTATCTCAGAGCCTTTTATTCTTTATAAAATTTGTGGTTATTATTAAAATTCCTTGCTTTTCCGAAAAAAAATTAAAATATTGTAATAGATGATGTATCAATCAACTTGTATGAGTGGTCTTCCCATAAAGGTAAATATTTAACATAGAGAAAATATCAAATAAGATTTGCATTTTTTTTCTGTATGAATGGTGAGAAATACAAATACACTAATTTAATAGATTTTTTGTTGTACACTTTTAAAATATTTTGATCTAATTATGATTTAATATATTTACAAATTTAATAACAAGATTGCAATTTAAATTCGATTTACATTTTTTATTGATATTTTTTATGCAAATTATGAATCAAAGTAAAACTAAACTGAATTTATCACCAAATTTTTATTTTTTATCGGATTCAGATCATCAAATATATATTTTCCACATGCGCGAACGTTTTCCATTGCTCCTACAAAATTCATAATGGAAAACATATTTCACGAGTCTTTCTAAACATATATATATACATATACATACTAATATATAAACGAGACATCATGCGACGCCTTTTAAGTATGAAAACAAATAATTTTACAAATCATCTTTAAATTTTTCTAGTAACAATTTACCACTTTTTCAAATTTCTTATTTAAACCCTTAAAAAAATCACTAATAAATATCCATACACATCTTGTTAAATACAATTCTTAAAAAGTTATATATATTTGAATTAGTTTAATAAAGCAATTAAATGAGAACGTTTTGGTAGGTCTTGATGAGGTTAATGTAAAAGGCGTGATAGAATAGAAGAAAAATGATTCTTTAGATGCACCCAACGGTTCACTGACATTTCATTTACTTCTTCACCAACCAAATATTTACATTACATGTCAGATTCTTTTATATATCGGTCTCATAGATTATATATTTTGGAAATGCTTGGTCTGATAGATAATACTAGATTACTAGCAACATTATTAGAAAAACTTTGACTGGGTAATAGAGTATTAATATAACAGTAGATTACTCATTTTGTAGAGTGTTTAGTTAGGGTTATAATGTTTGGGTAGTCCCTTGATAATTCCACAGTGCACTCAACGATACATGGGAATGACTAAAATACTTCTGTTTTCGCGTCTATAACGAAGGAAAATGAGCTTAAAAGTTCCTCACATGAACTCTTAATACACTTTTAAAATGTAAAGACAATGACATTTTAGCTATTTTATTTCAACCATGGACGGAAATAAACTCAAAAGTTTTAAGATAAACATGAACGGTAAATATATTTTCAAAATGTGATTGACTCCGCTTGTATTTTCTGTATAACCACAAGATGATTTGGTCTTATTAACTACCGGGGACACTTTGTATATAGTATCCATTAAACATTATTATTTGATAATTGAGAGGAAGGCTCATGACTTAATTATACAAATAACCCTTAATGCCACCTTAGTTATGTGAAAAAGAAAAGAAAAAGGTTTTTGATATTTAGTTTGTTATTATACTCTTCTTGAATTCCATATAAGATTCTTTACCTCTAGGCTCATTTTGTATTTTTTTTTTTTAGTGATTAAATACTGTATGAATATTGGGTATTTATGTGTATATGTTGTTTGTATAAAATAAAAGATAAAGGTGTTTGTTTTAGGGGATGAATATCGAGTTTGGATGGTAATGGGTTTTTCTGATGAAAAATTAAAGAGGTCTCGAGTTCAGAAAAATATGTGAAAATTAATGACTTAATGTGGAATAAATATGAGTGAGTTTTTCAGTTAAGTTATGTTGTCTAACTCACAAATAGAAACTCGTCTTATAACTTACCACATTAAATCATTTTCTTTATTAAGTCAATTAAATTCAATTAAAACAATACATGCATAACTGATAAGTCTATGTATTTGATTATATACCAGTTTGTATGTATATATTTTTTTTGGTATTTACTATTTTACTACTGTGATCGTTTTTTTTTTTATAAAATGTATATAGAAAAAGAAATGAATTAAAATATTTTTTTGCATGGTGGCGATGTCGATCAAGTGACATCTTCTTGTCCTCCAGATTCAGAGACTTGCTGTCTGCATTAATTTAGAAAATAGTTTGACCATCTTCTCTTTCTTTTTCAATTGCACCCAAGGCTTTTTTAAGTCAAACAAAATATTTCCCACTTTACAATTAAAACAAATCAAGTGAACTCTTGATTTGAAATTTCAACTAAATGAAACTTTATAACAATTTGATAAATTTGAACAATAATATGTTAAAGATAGCCAAAATAAAACATATTGATTTCAAATTAGAATTATATTGAATTTGACTTCTAAAAATAGAAGTAACAAATGAGGTTGGTGTTGCAAATATGTATTAGAATTGATGAATGAGACAGACTGGGGTGGGGGTCTGGTTTCCAGCATGTGGATGGATACAGTGATATCGTAATCTATCTTCATCACTTTTCTTATCATTTTTTTTGTGTGAAGGCAGACTCGGAAGAAATTGAAGTCGGTGAGAATTGAATAGAGTTTACCACTCAACCATCAATATAACATTTGTTTTCTACTAATATATGTAATTAAACGTTGGTTAAACTTTGTGGATACTTTATTTATTTTAAAATCAACATTATAGGCTTTACACTTTAATAAAATTTTCAAATTTTTGACTGCTAAATTATCAACAGTTTATTTCATATTTAGACTCAACGGAGTGGGGCTTTATTACCTCCAATAACGCCGCCACGTAGGCGGATAAAGCCCAATAAAGCCCCACCCCCACTCCGGTGGGGGCGTTATTGGTGAATTTTGCGCCACGGCGTGAGCAGAAACACGCCGTGGTTGAGGAAGAAAGGCTGCAACATCATCGATCACTTACACACATAAAGTTCACGAGCTTTGTATTAAAATTATATAATAAAAATACAAAATAAACTCAATCACTCCACATCATCATCACTTACACACAACCACTACACCCATTTTTATCACTCCACATCATCACACTCTCTTTCCTACAAATCACACTCTCTTTCCTACAAATCACCTCTATCACTCCAAATCATCACTCCAAATCACTTACCACTCCGCATAGTCTTAGAATCTGTAATACAAATTTATACAAATAATTATCTGCCAAATCTTATAGTAATTGTGGTATACTCTTTGTGTATGAGACATGCATTTATATGGTTTTATCTATCAAATCATTATTAACACATATTTTCATTACTTGATCTTTTAAACACAACATTTAATTAAGTATTAAAAATATAAACATAAATGAAAAGGATAATGGAAAACATTTAAAACTAACACTCCTAAACTAGAACTTATAAGAAGTAAGAACGTAACCTCCCATAGCTACACATATCCAAACAGCGACATCCACCGAAGACGACACAAGAAACAAATAAACCAAAACACCACACCGTCGGATAAAAAAAAAATAAATAAAGAAAAAAAAAAACTACACTTAACAGCCGACTCCTAAAAAATTAATAACTCCATACAACTAGCTGATATATACAAGCTAAAACAACCTTCTTCAAAATGCACTTGGAACCAACAATGATGGAATCAGACTCACAATGATGGAATCAGACTCAGAATATGAAATGCACTTGGAACCAACAATGTTATAAAATAAAATTGTCACAAGAAAATATCTAACCCAACTTTTGATAATCATGAGGAATAAATCAAAGTATGTTGTCTAAAAGATAACAAATGTGAAATTATGTTGTTAATCTAGGTAATTAACCATGTATATTTATTAAACCTTTACATATGTATAACAAAGATTTGTGGTGAGAAATGTTTTTGCATTTAATCGAAACCAAATTAAAATTTCGGTCTACATAAGCTAGAAAACGATTAGTTCAGTTTTTCGATTTTGATGATAGGCTCAATTCGATTCGGTTTGTAAATTTTTCTTTTTTGCGATTAGGCCAATTCTTCCCGACAAACAAATAATACTTTTTGTACAAACATTTTGCTTTTAACTTTTTTGTCTAGATAACAAATATAAGCATAGTAAAACTATGAATATATTAGATGTTCTGTACAAGGGAAAAATAACGAGTCATAAAATATTAGATTTAAAACAAAGTAAATTTAAGAAAAATAACAATAAATATACAATGTACATATCCTTGTTTAGTTATCACGAGAATGTTTAAATTTCAGGAAATTTACCATTACATTGTTTCATGTTTCTTTATGCTTTCCTTTATTAGGGGTGTGTTTGTGTAAGCTTATTTGATGGGCTTAAGCTTATGTAAGATAAGTAGCTTATGACTTATGAAATAAAAGCTTATAAATATTTGATAGGTGTTTGGCTTAGCTTATTAGCTTATCATAGAAAAAAGGAGGAAAATCTTACATAAGCTCATAAGCCACAAGAATTGGGCTTATGAAAACACCCTTACATAAGCTAATAAGCCTAAGCTAATAAGCTTAAACAAACACTAAAAAGGAGCTTATATAGTTTACATAAGCTAATAAGCTAATAAGCCCCTTACATAAGCTCATACAAACACCCCCTAGATCTAACCAATCAAATTATTTTAGTTGATGATAGTTTATGAAATTTTAAAATTTCTACTCTGCTCATAGGTCAGTTTTTTTCTGCCAACATTAATATTTTCATTTACTCCCCCTAACTGTGCATTGCTCTCACTTTTTCCCTTTAAATAAACTCTCCTCACTTTCCATATTCTTGCACCACCTTCTACTACTTTGCTCTTGGAGTATAATATTGAAACTATAAGAAGAGAAAATATAAGTGGAAAAAATAATCAAAAATGAATTCTCAATGTTTCATCGTATTTGTAACTCTAGCAGTAGCGGTGTGCACTGCTACTGCTAGAGACGTTCCAAAAGAAACTATTGGTCTTACTGACCAAAAAAATGTTTATACTTTTGGTGGTAATGGTGGGTTTGTTGGTCTAGGAAACAATGGTCTGCCCATGGGTGGTATGGGAACCGGAGTTGGTGTAGGTGGTGATTTTGGAGGACAAAATGGCGTTGGTGGCGTTGGTATGGGCTTTCAATATGGTGGACCTGGTGGTGCTCTCCCCGCTGGCGGTATAGGAACTTTTGGTGGCCTTGGTAATGGTTTTGGTGGACTCCCAACTCTTGGTGGAGGTGGACTTGGTGGTGGCGGCCCAGGTGTTGGTGGATTTCCTATCGGTGGCGGTGTTGGTGGATTTCCTATCGGTGGTGGTGGTGTACTCCCTCATCCTTGAAGATTGTTTGTGGTTTCACTATGTAGCTCTACTTTGATGGTTATGAAGTTAGCTTACTAGTTTGCATAAGAGGTTATGTTTAATTTTTGTTTGTTTGTTTGTGTTGTTAGCATTCAGTTTTATGAATATCGTTGTTGTTTCTATGTTGTATTAATTATTTCTAGAATATTTAAACTTATATTTACTTTCACATTCTTATCATATATATAAAATTTTCAGTTTAACCATTGAAAAAAATATTTTGCCACTAATATATATGAAAAATAGTCTATATTCTCACCTAGACATGATATAGGATAAATAATCATGGTACAAAAATACACTGTTGGGCCATTAATATTGGGAACACTAAGAGAGACCAATTTAAGAAGAAAAAAAAAATCGGTAGCTCTATCCAATAAATGAAGTAAATCTAATATTTAATGGTTTTCGACTTATAACACGTAACTTTCGACTTATAACACATAACTTTCTTTAGCTATTCAATGTGAAAGTAAGTTTTGATTTAATTTTAAACCACTGAATTAAAAAAAAAAAAAAAAATCAAGATTGTGTCTATTGATTATTTAAAAATTTAATATACTGGTAAATGTGTTTTGTATAATGTATTTTATTTTATTCCATCAAGACATTAAACTTTTAAAATCGACTATTTTAGTCACTATATTTATAAAAATCGGTTATTTAGGCCACCACATTACAGTTTGTATGGTTCTTATACTTTTAAATTACTTGTGAAGTGTAAAGTTTAATACTATGGATTGCCCTATACATAACTGATTATAAACCAAATAAACCAAAAAAAAATAAAAAAAAAATAAGTATATGATAAAAAAAACACTCATTTAAACAAAACACTTTGACAACTTTTACCCGCTAGTTGAATTTTTGCAGGAAAAGGGGTCGAATTTTTACTCGAAATGGTCGAATATTATATCTTCGTGTATTTTTTTTCTTCTTGTCCACACAATGGGTGGTAGGAATATTTGTACTAACGATCACACACGAAATACAACATCCCTATGAATCACACATTGTCTTTCTGATAACATCATTTTTTGCACAGCTCGTTGCTAAATTAACTTTAGTGATTTTGTTTTATGAGTTCGTAAAAAGCTTAAACAAGAAACCTTTCTCCACTATCAATTACATAATCATAAAAACCGTGATTTGGTTTTCGTGCTTTCTTGCACATCTCTCTGTTGCCATGGTATTATATATCCCCAAGAGGCTAAATTGAATTGGGTACTTAGTCATAGGCGTGGTTTCCGTGTTCATCATTGCGTATAGCTCTTGTCATTACATAAAGTTACTCAGCAAGAAAGATCAAAGATGTATCCAACTTGGAAGCCCCTTCTAGAGATGATCGACAAGGCAACTTATGTTTTGCAACATCACACCTTGATGTTTTCTAATTTTTGTCATCAGTAGTTAGTGATTTTTCTTATAATTGTTTGTGTTTATGGTCATATACATAAATACGAATAACTGTGAGATTATAAAATCGGCCATATATTTTCATTGTGAAATTATTTGACTAAGGGATCCGATAAATGTTAATGTTTGTTAAAATAAAGTTTCTAGTGATTATACTCACTTTGTATTTCGTTTGCTCTACCATAGTATCTCTATAAAAAAGTGAAGCACCAAATATTTCGATCTAATCAGCCATTGAAACATGTAACGAAAACATCCAAGTTTCAAAACAATTAATATTATTGTCGGTGCCAAGTATACTTTACGTACAAATAATAATTACTTTTCGTTATTAAATTTGACAAAGTTAATGATATTAAAAAAGGTATTAATATTCGATAATTTGATTATAATGTAATTTCTACTAGTTTATAGAGTAGTGTATATAGGTATATATCTAATCCGATTTTCAAACAACATGGAGCGGAAACAAGTTAGAATCAAACACATAAACGATATTACCTAAGTTAATGATATTAAAAAAGGTATTAATATTTGAATTTAACGATAATCAATTATAAATATAACATGTTGGGTGCAAACCCATGTCCCACAAAGGTAAAAAGATAAACTAAATGGTAGCATATAAGACAATGGGCTTTTTCGTCTATTGCCAATTGGTTTTAGAAAATGAACCTCATTGGTCTTATATGTTGAGCATGTTGTTGGGCTAAAACGGTCCTTTCAATTGGTATCAGAGCTACGGTTGTAGCCCATATGATGTGGTCGGCGCAAGTAGTGCGATCCCTGGTGATCCCAGCGGCCAACGGAATATTCTGGTCTGGCTCGGTTTGAGCAAAGTTTATCCTAGAGCCTTATATCGAAAGTCTCCCTGATGGCCACAATCAGGTGAGCGTGTCCCGAGGGTATATCGGCGGTATGAAAAATGTTGGATCAGGTGGACTGTCGTTGGAGGGAGACCCAAGAGGCGTAACTTGGATTTGAGGGGAGGATATTTGGGTGCAAACTCATGTCCTACATTGGTAAAAAGATAAACTAAATGTTAGCATATAAGACAATGAATTATTCCTCTATTGTTAATTAATTTTAGAAAAGAAACTTCATTTGTCTTATATCTTAAGTATTTTCACTTACACTATTTGAAACCGTTAGAGGTCCTTGTTGTATGTATTTTATGATGACTTTTACTCGAGACTTTACAAGAAAAGTAATAGACCGAACCATATATTCATAATTGCAAGAATTATTTCCCTAAACCAATGAAAGCAAAATATGAGTTGCAACATGACCGACTGTATGGGCTATAATATATTTTAGTTTTGGGCTGTATTGGCCCAGTACAAAGAGCTTGATTGAAAATTTGGAATTGAAGATTTGACTGAGGACCCCATAGAAAATTATGACCCAACTCTTGAGTTACTTTAGCTCTCATAGTATAAAAAAGAAAAAAACAGAGCTATAGTAATAGTTCATGAAGAAGAAAATTTAGAAAGAAAAAATAATTGAGAAACTAATGGAGTTATGATACTGAAAAAAATAAAGGAATGAAAGCAAGAAGATGATTTATTGCGGTAAGATTCTTAACCCTAAACCATTTCATAAAACGCATCAAGGGTTTTGTCTACATTCTTATAATTGTAGTCCTTTGGAAATTTTAATTTCTCATTAGTCTAAACATTATATTACATATGTATATGCTAGCCTAATTTTAATACCACGTTCATTCATTTGTGCCAAACCCATTAGACCTTTTAAACAATCTCCGTTTCTCCCTAAAAAGCTCGAGTTAATATAGATTCTTTTATTCATTCAAAGGCTCGAGTTTTGGAGGAAGGAAACACCTTTTAGAGATAATATAGATTCTTTTAGAGATAATATAAGCTAAAGGGGAGGAAGGAAACACATTTTAGAGAAGGTCCATCTGTACCAAATGAAAATATGTATATTGATCGTATATTCAACAATTTACAAATGGTACATACTATCCTATTTATACAAAACCAAACGGTTCCTTGCAACCATTGCACTGTTTCGGTTGGCGGTTGATAACATTACCGGCGGTTGGTGGTGGTGTTTCGAACATCACACCGTTTCATCTATTTAATAATTACAATTTCAATACATAATATATTCTAATTTATAAATCTAATATTAATTAATTACTTGTTTTTTGTCATTATATTCCAACAAGTAATTGGTCGATGTAGTGATTGAGGAAGAGAAAAGTTGGGCTGAAAAGTTAATGATAATAGGATTGTTTCCTACCTAATTAAGATAATATATTTAAATGATTTATACTGCTAAACTATATAGTAGATATATTCAAACCCCTTAATATAACCTTTCAATTTTAATAGGTTAAGTAAAATGTTTTATGGTATGAGTTTTGTAACTCATACAAAATAAAATAAACTATTTGTATATCCTTTACTACATTGTTTTATAACTATAAAATAAAAAGAAATGACTGAACTGCCTAATATTTAGATATATGACTTGTTTCTCTTTATACATTGTATAAAACAAATAGCTTTTTTCAAGTTTAATTGTTTTAAAAGTGTAAGTTTTGTAATAACTCATAAATAATTGAAGAAATTATTTAAATATAATTTGTAACATGGTAATAATATATATATAAGGAGTATCAGGTGAGAATGAATTTTCAGAAGTTGGAAAAAGGTATTAATTCAACGTATTTTTATTTTGATTCAAACTTTTATACTTTTAAAATATCAACTTTATGTAGTTATAATTTAATATATCCATAAAAATAGTTATTATATTACTATATTTAACTTCGATTCACACTTTGTATGAATTATTTTTTTCGAAAATTTTGAATCAAAATGAAAATCTGCTTAATTAATGTGCTTTTTCACTTTCTCGAAAATTTTGAATCAAAATGAAAATCTGTTGAATCAATGAGCTTTTTCACGTTTTATATTTTTATTGTTATTATGTGGAAATTTCAAGAATGCTTACGACTTTTATTTACTTTGTATTTTCTTTGTGTTTTTTTACATACTCAATTATATAAGAAAATTTCATTATCATTTGCTTCCACAACAAATTGTATACGTGACGGGGGCAAAACTACTCGTTTTATATATATTTAGTACAAATTTTTTAACAAAAATAGGCCCAAACTCAACATATCCCACTCAAATTAAATGTTTTTTTTTTTTTGTCAAAACAAGTAATTTGGTAATATTTTTGTTTATAAGGAGGTTGTAAGCTAGGACGAAAACATAATTGTAATAATATTAGGGGACCAAACCTATAATTATTTTTAAATAAAACTATCTCTACTATATTATAAATATATTATAAAGTATCTCATAAAAACTTTTAATCTTTTAAAATTAAGTAATTAAAATTACTTATCTACCCTTTTTATACTTTTCACAAAATTCATCATTTAAAACACTTTATAATTAATGACATTTTCTTAATTATAACTATAACTAATAAATAAAAATAACTATCTTTATCTTTTTTTTTACTAATACATAAAACATTTTCACTTTTTATTAAAATTTTAAATTTTAAGTAAAATATAATTACTAATATACGTAATGAATACAACATATAAACTAATCTTAATTTCCGTTAACTAATTCTATTACTAATTTCATAAAAAAAATATACCTATATAAAATAAAGGCAATTCAAATTAATTGATATAAAAATTGTGTTTATGTAACCATTATTTTTTAACTTTAAACGTTCTTTGATGGAGTAACTTTCAAATATTTGATTTATAATCTAAATTTTATAAAGTTAGTTGATAGTGTTGCGGTTCGTGTTGCTCTATAATTCTAACAAGATGGTTGTCATCAGAAGTTTATATTCTTCTATTGGTTACCGATAAGTCTTAATACCAATAAGTTGAGTAGTATTACATTTGATACTTTTAAGGTTAATAAACTTTGTTACCATATTGATTATCCTTCATTATAACATTCGAAAATATGTGTTACCTAATGGATAAATGGAAACATGATGGATTAATGGAAACATGCTGAATTTGAATGTCTTGGAGAAAAATATTTTTTTTCGGCTTGAAAAAGCAGAACGATAAACGATTAGAAAACGTAGTGTTTGAATGTATTTTTAATTTGTTGTTGCATCGTTGAAGGAAAATTAGATTTTGTTTGTACAAAAATGAGTTTATACGGGAATACTATTCATTAAATATATTTATTTCTCTTTTTGACCGAACGTGAATTTATTAGACGTCACCTATGAAAAAAACAAAATGACCTGAAAATTACATTTTGTTATGTTCGCAAATGAGTTTAATCCTCAAATAAGTCGAATTATCCAAATGGGTTGAATGATCCGAACGGAAAACATTCAGCGGGGGTGTTTGTTTCATGAAATCTAGAAAAAATTGAGTGAATTTGAATTGAATTCCTTTTCCATAACATGTTTGTTATGACGGAATTTAAATTCGTTGGAATCTAAATTTCTATTTACTTACAAATTTGAGATTCCTTAGGATAGTGGAGATTAATTGAGAAAATCGATCATACGACATAATAATTATTATCGCTAAATGGTCGAACCATAAATTGCTACCAAAACATTCTTTAAACTATTACATTCCACATATATGTCACGGGACAAACGATAAACTACCATAAATCATTACCCAATTATAAATTGTTGAATATGATTTTTTTATCCGTTGTATCGCACGAATATCATTATTGTTTATTTTTAATGTAATACTATTTACTTTTAAGTTTCTTTTCCTAAAACGATAAAAAGAAGAAAAAACAGGCAAATCTTCGATGGGGCCGTATGTCCCTGTGTTAAAATCCAAATTTGCCGTTACCTTTTCCAAATCACTTCGGTGGGCCTTCCCTTAGCAGTCGAAAATAACAATAAAAATATAAAACGTCTCCCATTTCGTTTGCAGTTCTTTTTCAATATTATTATTATAATTATTATTCTTATTATTATTACTATTGAAAAGTTAGATTTATTCTAATCATTTGGCTATTATTATAAGTTTTTTTTAGGAATTAGCATCCCCTCAAAATTTTGTATGTTGTTGGATTGTAATGAAATCTCACTTCTTAACCACGACCATAAACTTTGACTATAATTTTGTTACACACGATTGTCATATGGCTTACGTTTTCATGTACAAGGCTCGAACAATTTCTATGTATTGTTGTTTCCGTTATTATTGTGTAATTTGATTATTGGCAATGTGATCTATTTGCACCAATTTATAGTATGCAACTTTCTTGTATAGACTTTCTTTTCTTTATGCAACTTATGATATAACGATAGTACTTTTTACTAAATACTTAAAACAAGATTAATCGATGACTAAACCTAAAAAATGACAATGATTATAAATAAATAAAAAAAATCAACTATCTTATCATAATGAGCTTATTCAATCCGGTGTGTACCAATTTTAAAATAGGATGTTGTTAATTACACCTCCTCTAAAAACCATTACAGAAATCGTCCCTATGGTTTATATGAAATCACGGATTTCGTCCATAACTTTAAAAAGTTGCATGAATCGTCCAGTTTTCCAAACTAATTACTTATTTCGTCCCTAATATGAACGTCCGTTTACTTTTGCCGTTAGCCTGGACCACGTGTAAAACACGTGAGGGTATATTTTAGTCTTTTCCTAGTCTTCACCTACCTCATTTACCAAATCCTTTTTTCTACGAAAGACTAAATACCCTCACGTGTTTTACACGTGGGCCAGGATAACGGCAAAAGTAAACAGACGTTCAAATTAGGGACGAAATGAGTAATTAGTTTGGAAAAGTGGACGATTCATGCAACTTTTTAAAGTTAGGGACGGAATTCGTAGTTTCATATAAACTATAGGGACGCTTTATGTAATTTACTTTTAACTTTATCCTCCCTAAATTTTCTATCTCAATATTTTAATAAAAATATATAATAAAAAAAAGAAAAAAAAGAAAAAGAAAATAAACTTACCGATTTAGAGATATGTCATCATCATAAGCCTTACAATATAGCACATCGGGTTTTAAGTCTTAATACAACATGATTATTTATAACTTTTTTCGTTACATATAATTTTTCTTTTTTTTTTTTTCATTACACTAATATACTTCTTCAATTCCAAAAAGAATATTTAAAAATATAAAACAGTTAAAATAAGATAAATGCAGTTAATAAAGTGTTTTTCTATTAGATTATCTATTTTGTTCTTGCATTAAAAACGTAAAATATTTTTAGAATTTGAAAGGTTGAAAATATTTAAGACAATATGAGTAATTACTATATTTTAATTATATATCTATTTAGAAAAAGAACAATAATTTTGAAACAAATATAAATAAAAAGATTGACAATATTTTTGAGACGGATAAAAAGTATAACCCCGATTGCAAGCTTAGGGAAATTAAGGTTACCATTATGTGTATTTATATGTGTTGATATAGTAATAAGAGCTAGGGGCTTCTAATGTTTTCTGAAATTGAGTTAACAGTCTTAGAATGAATGAGGACGATGTTAATTTTTTCAATCTTGTGTTACTTTAGACGTCTATTGTATCGCAACTCTAAATATTGTACCAATACTTTTCTTCTTAGTTTTTCAATTATATTACTTAAAAAAACCAGTATAATATCAAAGATAATTGTAGAAAGAGTTAATTATATAAATTGTCCTAAGGTAAATCTCAAATTACGAATTTCATGCATAATTTTAAAAAACTACATAGATAATTCTTTTTTAGAAACTAATTACCTTTTTCGTTCCTAAGATTTGCTCAAATTACGGATTTCGTCTCTAAGTTTTGTCCACAATTACGGGTTTGGTCCCTAAGGTTTGCCCCAATTACGGGTGCAAATTAGAAATTAGGGACGAAAAGAGTAATTAATTTTTAAACTTGGACGATTTATGTAATTTTTTAAACTTGGAGACGAAATCCATAATTTTAATTAAACTATAGGGACAATTTATGTAATTAACACTTGTATTGCATTATAGATTACGTCGTCTACGATGAATGTTTGTTGTATTATAGATTACGTCGTGTATGATGAATAATAAAGATACTGAGTCAAGTATCGGCATTCTATACTAACTTTTATGTTATGCACCCCACTAGTACATATAATTGGTATTATAATCAAGTCACTTTCAAAATTGACAAAACCAGGTAAAGTGATTAAAATCACAAGACTATAGTCAACAGTAACGGTTATAAAATACCGAAGAATTTCCATATTGCATATAATAAACGGCTCACGAACAACCCTTTTCTTTTAGTAGAAACAGGGTCCTCTGCATAATTTGAAACACAAAACATAAAATGGAGAATCTAGACTATGATCCAAGCATCCTTACCGGAAGAGCACCCGATAATCTTCCCATTTCCATTAACTATCAACACCCTGCTCGGTGAGTTCAAATTACGTTTTCATTTATTAGAGTGAAAACAAGACTCTTATGACACATTTTAATTTGGTTATTTTTGTGTTTTTTATTATGTTAGGTTTCACGATTATTCAAGAATGATACAACATATATACGCGGGTTCCTTTTTGGTTATGCATGTATCATTGCTTGGATTCATTCAAGTGAAGTCTCAGAAGTCAAATTACTCTCCTTTTGATACTCATGGTTTCTTTATAATCATATCATTAGTTGCATTGCCCATTGCAATAATGACCTCAGGGATTGTGTTTTACTCACATGATCCTCTATATGCTTCGAAGAGGAAAAACATCCCTTCTATGCGATACATGTTTCTAAAAACTGTTTTTTTCTTTTCGACTATGCTTGCGCCCTTCTCCCTTGTCCCAGTGTTATTCATTCCTTCCGAGCTTAACTGGATTGGGTATTTGATTATATGCTCACTCTTGGTCTTCATAGCAGCATATAACTTTCATGGGTACGCGGTGTTACTTGAGAAGAAAGATATATCTAACTTTGCAGCTTATCAAATGGTCTAGAGGAGCAAAACCTTAATTAACGAATTTGATAATCAGTTTTAAATATAACAAGCATGTTCTGATAAAAGTTACTATGTAACATAGTGTATTAAATATCTTTAAAAACCTATAGTGGTATTGTTATTAATTATGATGACACCTTTTAAGAATTTGATAAACCATATACTAATAATCGTAAGATTTATTTCCCTAAACTTAGGATGAATGTTATGACAAGATTATCTGATTTTTAGCTAGATCTATTCTAAAGGGTGTTTGTTTCAACTTACATAATGGGGTTATGAACTTATGTAAATTATGATAAGTTTATAAGCCCATTTTTTCGGTTTATGAGCTTATCAAGTTTAGCTTGTAAGCTTAAATAAGCTATAAGTTTAACTTGAAAAGCTCATAAACTGAAAACAATGGGCTTATGAGTTTATCAAAATTTTCATAAACTCATAAACCCGTTATATAAGACGAAACAAACACCATTTAACTCAAACAAATGTAGAGATGACATAATGTTATATTATATTTCCCAAAACTTAAGATTAAAGTTATGACATATGTATGCTACTATAATCCACTTAAAAATAGGAGATGGGTCAAAAGGGTTAGCTCTTACTAAATCACCATAGCCCCAATGGGCCTCATTGTCTATTGTGTTCTATAGGGCCAAAAATACAATATATCAGTAGTACCTGTTACTAATTACTAAATCAAACACAATCGTTGGCCCGTTACAATCATACGTAAAATATGGCGTTATTTAAAAAAAATTAGGAGAAGTATTAGTGTGGAGCATTACCACTTAAAAGTAATACAAATAGTACCTTTGTGAGCTTCAAACTTCTTCTAGCCGAGAGAATGTGTCTAAAATACCTTTGTGAAGTTCATGTCCACTATCTCATCGATCGTTTATCTATCTTGGCACAATACAATTCTTCCGGAGAGGGTTTATCTGATCCCCTCACTTGGACCTAAATGTATTGTTTCTCTCTCCTTTTATAGTACAAGGTTGTTGAAATATTATTTGAATGCACCTTTTTGGAACCACTTTGGATCAAGGTTATTTGTTTTACAATCAAAATATTAAGATTACGATTTATGATTTTGGTTACTAAAAACATGTCTATCTTGTGTGGGTCTCTACCAGTGGCGAAGCCAGAGTTTCATTACTGTATGGGCCAAAAAATGTTTTGGACATTAATAAGTAGCAAAAGACATCCGAAAGATAGTTAAGTGTTTCAAGGGTTACTATGAAAATCCATACTTTCTCAAATAATATCATCGTGTATTAGCGAAAGAAAATATAAGGTTCATAAACTTTTTCAACGATATATGCAAGCAAAGAGTATATGTATATAAATTAAAGAATGATTTTTCTCAGTTAAAAGGTCATATAATTAAATTAATTTATGTTGTTTTTGGTTTGATCCCCTTTGTCCGTGACCCCCACCAGTTTCTTTCATTTTGGTAATTTGAGGGCCAAATAATCTAGAAATGGATAATTATATTAAAAGGATGACTAATTATAGAGATATGTGGGCTTTTTAAAACTACATGGGTGGCCCACGGCCCACTCTACATTTTATACACCTTCGCCCCTGGTCTTATAGATGTAACAAATCGGTTTTTATCGGCTTTGGTTAAAAAAAAAAACAGTTAAAAAAATCGGTTTTTTAAAAAACCGGTTTCGGTTAAATCGGTTTTTTTGAAACCTTTTTTTTTTTTCGTTTAAAAATGTTCGGAATCGGTTTTTTCGGTTTTGAACCGGTTTTTTAATCGTTTTTTTTTGGGGTTTTTTTCGGATTCTAAATTGGATAAAATATAAAATATAAACATAACTTATTTCAATTTTAAATAATTCAATTACAACTAAAAATATAAAACACAAACATAAGTTTTATCACAATTTTGATACAATCGATCGTGTAGTAAAGTATATCGAGCTTCGGCATTGCCATCACTCGAATACACTTAACTACTCGTCGTTTTCTAGTACTTCTACATCTTCTTCTTCTTCCTCTTCTACTTCAAAATCTTCAAATTCACCTTCGTCTAGTTCAGTTTCGATAGTTGTAGGTGAAATCCCCATTTCGACTTCTTCTAGTTCGATACCTTCTTCAACGTCTTCTAATAATGGGTCTTCCAACGTTGTTACATTTTGTATCCTTTCGACTTCGTCCAAGTAATCTTTCAAACTAACACAAACTTCCACGGTTTGAGGGGTTAGTCTTGACCTTCTTTCCGATATTATTTTACCGCTAACGGAAGAGGCCGATTCGGAAGCTACCGTCGTAGCTTGGACGGATAATAAATCCCGAGCCATAGCGGCTAAAATGGGAAATTGTATTTCTCTTTCTTTCCACCAAGCCAAAATGTCAAAACTAACAAATCCATCAATACCGAGAGTGGTAAAGAAATTTGTAGCCTTATATTGTCCCAATTCACTTGTTGGAGCCGATGTTCTTTGACGCTTTATAGCGTCTTGAAGTAAAGTATTATAAAGGTTTATATTTAAGTTTTGATTACTAGTTTGAATCGAAGATGTTTTCGCTCCCGACCACATTGTGTTAACAATTGGAACACTTTGTTGATTATATTTATCACAATATATAGCAAATAATGCATCAAAATTATCTTCAAATCTTTTTTGTTCTTATTTAATAAATAATGGGTTTGGGTCAAAATGTAAGCCTAAATTTTCCAAAATTGATTTCATTACACTTTGTACCCCACCAACATTTAAAAAAGGATTTAGTGCGGCGGAACAAGTAAAAACCAATGGCAAGAATTTATAATATTTTATAAATTTCCTTTTTATAACTCTAACCACTTTTTCTAAACATTGGATATTCGTACATTTCAAAATCTTTTAATTTTTCGGTCATTATAAAAATTTGGTTTAGAACTAACGGGCTAGTTGGGTAATATACACCCGATAATATAGTCATAGCCTCTTTAAAGACTAATAAAAACGAAGTTATTTCTTTTAGTCGATCCCATTCATAAGGCATAATAGCTACGGACTTATTTTTTACAACTAAAATGTCACTGAAAGCATCTAAAGTAGCACGTTGTCGTAATATATTTTCAAAGATAGTATGGGTAGAATTCCACCTAGTATTGTTATCATAGCAAGATCCTAGGGTAATTTCACCACATTGTTTTCGAAAACGTCTACAATTAGCTTGTCGTTCTTTACTCGAACTATATATATTTACTAATAATTTTCTAAATTTTTGACGTAAACCATCACATATTAATAATGCACTTTGCACGAACAAATTTATAACATGAGCAACACAACGAGAATGAAAAAAAGCGTCATCCAAAATTGGTTTTATACGTAATTTTAGATAATTCATCGCTTTAGTACTATTTGACGCATTATCTAGTAAAATTGTAAAAACTTTGTCGTCTAAACTATATTCAACTAGTGTGTCATTTAATATTTTTCTCAAATTATTTCCCGTATGTGGATAACCAAACAATTTAAAAGCAATTGTACGTTTCATCAATAACCAAGATTTAAGATCTTGATCATCATAAACCAATGGGTCGTAACGGCTAAATATGAATTTGTCGTACCATGTGGTGCGGTCCAAACATCACAAGTACTACCTACCCCATATTTATAGTTTCGAAAACCCTCAATTATTTCATTTTTAGATTTTTCCCAATATTTAAACGCATCATTTCTAAGGGTAGTACGACTTACTTGTTTGGATCGTGGTTGTAACCTTTGTTTGATAATTTTCGTAAGTCGATGGTTGTCGAAGTGGTTGAATGGAAGCCCCTCTTGAATGATAAACTTCGTAAATGCTTCTCGAACCGCATCATTATCGTATATAAATACGCTCCCATCCGCACCAAATTCCGATTGTGAACCTTCTTGAATAACCGCTTTACAAGCCCCGTTTTTGTGATTTCTTATTGTTGTGTTTGAATTAGAGCCCAAAAACTTCTCACACTTCTTTCAATGTGCTCTTTCATTCCCGTCTTTCATGATGCACAAATTGAAAAAATCCCAAATTTCCTTGTTACGAGTAGTTTGTATAATTTGCGCTATATCGTCGTTAGTGTAAACTTTGATGTTTCGAACATTGCTACTAGCGGAAACGGAAGCGGAAGCTTGTTGTGATTGTGAGTTTTCCATTTTGAGAGAAGAATGAGAGAAAAATAGTAGAGTTTTTGTGTTTTTGGAAGAAAAAAGTAGTATATATATAATTTTTTTGTGAGTTTTTGGTGATTTAGAGCACCCGGAGTGATAATGAGCCACAATGTGGGTTGTGGGGGGAAAAGGTGATGACGTGGCAGTGAGAATGTGGGTTGTGAGATTGTGGGGTTGTTATGATAGGGAGGGTTGTGGAGGTTGTGGGAGTTTAATTTTTTTTCTTTTCTTACAAAGACTTAAATAAAATAAATAATACATTTTATTAAAATAAAAATACAATACAATAATTAAAATAAAAACACAATACAATAATTAAAAAAAAATACAATACAATAATTAAAAATAAATCTAAACGTAAATAACTAAAACATTATGTCAAAATTGAAAAATTAAGGATAAAAAATACAAACCCTAAAAACATTAGGCCAAAATTAAAAATTTTAAAACATATATATATATAAAAAAACGCAAACCCTAAACCTAAATAAATCCACCTCCTCCTTTCTCTCCCACTCCTCCGTTCCCTCCCACAGTCTCCCTCTGCAAACAAAGAAAAAAAAAACAAAAAAAAAAACAATCAGAAACAAGAAAAAAGAAAGAAGTGAAAGAAGAAAAGAAAAAAGGAAGAGAAAGAAGAAAAGAAAAAGAAGAGAAAGAAGAAAAAAGGAAAAAAAAAAAAAAAACCCAACAACGAACCGTTGTGGAGACAACGACCTCCCCACAACGAGGAGACCTCGGAGTGGTAACGAGCACAACGCTCGTTGTGAGCTCCATAACGAGGCCACAACCTTATCACTCCGGGTGCTCTTAGAGAGAAGAATAATTGAGATTTTGGTGTGTTTTGAACAAAAATTAGTAGAACTATAGGCAAGCAAAAGGACTCAAAAAACTCAAAAAAGTGAAAAAATACGCTCCTAACGGTCACTAACGGTCGGATTCTAACGGCTAGTTAAATTCTAACGGTCAG
Source organism: Senecio squalidus (assembly GCA_910822075.1). Taxonomy (NCBI): domain Eukaryota; kingdom Viridiplantae; phylum Streptophyta; class Magnoliopsida; order Asterales; family Asteraceae; genus Senecio; species Senecio squalidus. The sequence goes on from CAJVGC010000591.1 coordinate 20,965,827, forward strand.
TTAACAAAAACCAGTTAAAACCGGTTTATGGGAATAACCGGTTTAAAACCCGAAAAAACCGATAAAATCAAAAACTGAAAAACGGTGTAACCGGTTCCGGGTTACACAAACCAGTTTCGGTTATTTGGTAACCGGTTTTCGGAGAAACCAGTTTCGGTTGGCTCGTCGGGTTTGAAAAAAAACGGGTTTCACTTTGCACCTACCTGGTCCTATACGTAGAGGATCTCTATATATGGCCGGTCCAAAGTATATGAGGGGTTGGCAACTGCACATAACCTACAGGACACAAGAGACCCATTTTTTTCTGAATACGTGTATATATATGTCTAATAACGTAACAACAAACACCAAAAATGTAATAAGGCTACGATCTTATTTAAAAAATGATATCATTATTAAAAAAGTTGTTTATGAGGAGCTCAATTTTAAATTTGACATGGAACCTCTTGATCTTGTTGAAGGGATTGTAAGATATTGATTCAAATAGCTCCCGATTGAAACAAATTGCTGAGTCAAAACTACTATTTTACAAGTTTATTTTTTTATTTTTTTTTATTAAAAAAACACGTAAATAGATTAACAGGCCAAGTGACCTCTAAAAATACATCTTATTAGATATCCATTTTAATAGTTCAACCCTTTTAAACACCAAATGCAAAGTAGAAAGTTTAGTAATCTAAATGATGTGCATTATATTGAGTTTTTAGTATTGTGTTTAAATATATATATTATTGATCTATCATATACATAAACTTTTATATGAATTTTAATACATGTAAAATTAACTGTAATGTTTTGAGTAGTCTTTGGATACCGATTCAATTTTGTGAAGATCAAAACGATTTATATTAAAAATCTCAATTTTAACAACCTTATTTTGAATAATACCAAATAAATATATTTTGTTCTAAATTATAACCGTATATACAATAGTTTCACATTTATAAACATTCATAACAAATTTACAGATAAAAGTGTAATGTGGTGAATGTAAAGTGTGTCTTGTATTTACGTAATGGATGGTAGTGATTGGGCCTACTAGAGGTGTCACGATATGATACTACTGATCGAATTAGTAAAATACAAATAAGTCAAGCTAGATATCCTATGTTTACAATATTATAGTTATGAAATATGGTTACAAAACTCACATAAGTTTGTAATATACGAAGAAGGAAAAAAGAAGGTATTACAGTTAGTTTACCTCATATGGGTCTGTAGACAAGTTTTGGTAACTATAATGGTGTATATATAGTCGTTTTCGTAAATCAAATGGTCAATTTACAAATGAAAATAGGGTCTTGCGAAATATAGTGTCATCATTAGAATATGTAAACACGAATAAAAGTGTTGTATTTAGTAATTTAGAAAACGTTATTTTCAGATGCAAAAGTGGTATTTAAGCGCATGAATTTTTTAGTAAACAAAGTCTTTATAGTTATGTTTAGGAAAATCTATAAATATAAAATTGTCACTTTTTGTTTATTTTTCATACAACGTGAGAGAGTTAAAACATAAAGAATCATAAATAGCTAACTCTTATACCTATTATGAATGAAGGATTTTTTTTGTTAGATTTAGTTTAACATTAATTAATAATACCAGTTGGATACCTAATTTATCTAGTATGATCACTGCTAGGAAACTTACATACCATAACTGAGTCACATATATCTAAGACAAAGACGGAAAAGGGCCAAAAATGATCAAAAATGTGGGGTAATAAAAATGCAAATGTGCATCATCTCCTGAGTCACATTTGAAACTGATAGAGACAGAGGGAAAGTGACTGCTTACCAATATGCAAGTCTAGATTCGACAAAAAGAAGAATTTCATGTCACATATGATAATGCTGGCAAGTACTTGTCATCCTCTGCCTACATGGTGCCATTACATCCTTGGCTCCTTGATAAAAAAAGCCCTTTGACATTACTTTCTTATATTTTTTTTTCCTTTTTTAACATGTAGATAAATACATTTGTTAAAAAAGTCCCTTTGCCATTTCTTCTATTTATTTAGTATACAATTTAATTTAAACATTAACAATACAATGTTCAGTTCAATTTAGATATGTTTGTAGATAATTTTGGTACTGAATATCTTACTAAATTTGGAGGAAAAAAATCCGTAACTCGTGGATATCCTTCAATCATGGCTGAAAAAACAAATGGATCTTCACTCATCAGTCAAAAGAATATCCCGTCGGCCGCTGACAGGGTAACTTTTGTAGAAAAATTGCAGGTAAACCGTCTCACGTATTCGTCAAACCCATATACCATATATGTGCCACTATTGCAAACTCGTAATGAAACATAATATTAGGAGTTAACTACATAAATCGTCCCTATGGTTTACTTTAAATAACGGAGTTCATCCTTAATTTTAAAACGTTACATAAATTGTCCATGTTGGAATATCGACCTTCAACAAACCTTAGGGAACCCGTGGAATACAAGAATCTTCAATTATGGTGGTGGTTATCGAACAATAAAGAAGAAAAAGAAGCTGAGAGATGAGAATGTTTAGACGACTCTCATTAAGGAAAATGAAATTTGGTACAAGGATTTAGCCTCACCCCTCACCCTTTATATAGGTGAGGGGTGTATGAGTCCTACTATAACTCGGTTAGGATTCCCTAAACCGGTTACAATAGCTTTACTTGAAGCCCAAGTAATAAATCCTAATAAAAGAAAACATAAACCTACCCTAATACAAATTATCAATACTACTAGAATATAGATACTAATTATTTAATAATTGGATAACAATTTCCACCTTATTCTAACTTTTAGATAACCCCGATACTAAGCATATCCACGTAATTCACGCAATGCTTGAACTTCGGTTATGGAACCACCTTCTTCATGAGGTCTTCTCCCAGCTTGATTAGGAAACCATTAGGCCACATATTTTCTTCTAATCCTCATGTAAGCATCACATACTCCCCCATTGTAGTAACCATGTGCTGAACCGCACATGCATTTATCTTGAACACATACCCGGTCTTCAACCTACCCTCGTCAGGGTCCCTGAAACCATCAACATTCTCGTGTTCACCTTGATATTTTCCATGTACTAGACCTACCTCTGCAGAGCCTTTCACAAAACTCTACGCAATAGCAATATCTGGTCTAACACATACGATCAAGTAGCCTACAACATACGCATGTGGAACGTTACACATCTTTTCCACATCCCAGTCATTCCCAAGATAAACCTTCAATGAAACCTTGAAGCGTGCTCCTAATGGCATACATACCGAAACCGCCATTCCTCATTCTACAATTACCTAGAATACCTTGCACATACCTTGACCGAGACACCCTCGGGGTTCGACTACCCTTCTCCTTGAAAATCACCATACCAAGAACCTTGTTTGCGAGACCCTCCATGTCGAAAACCTTGTCAAGCAAACCCTTGGCATCCTTGATTTCAGCCTTGCTATTTCAAGCAAATATCCTTTTACATGTTATCCCTTTATACCTAAACCACACCGGTTTAGCCACCAACCCCGGATTATGTTCCCGAGGTCCCTCACCTTTCTCCTCACCACGACTCCCCCGACCTACATCGGCTTCGTGACGACTCTCCATCAGTTCACCTTGATCGCCCAATGATTCCACCTCAAAAGCGACATGTCCCACATAATTTGTAGCACCAACCTCCACATAGCCGTCCAAAGAGTATAAAAAACTCTTTGTCCTTGTTCCATAAAAAATCGTAATGGAACCCACATCTGGCATCACCACGGTATATCACTCTTTCTCCAACGTACCCAAAGATACCAAGCTCCTCCTCAACTCTGGAATGTAACCTACACCCTCGAAAACATAGCTTATGCCATCTTCAATCAGTTTTCCCGTTGCCAAAGAGTTAGTCATATACAATGACTCTAACCATCGCACCTACATATGTATCCTTTCGTTACTCCTCCTTGTAAATCGTATCCCTTTAGAAAACCCAAAAGACGATTATCCAAGTACCACAATCTCCTACTTGCTCCTAAGTTACAAAACTCGTAACTTACCACGCAAGAAAACCCGATTGAACTTGTAACACAAGAACCTTGTAACTCCGGTATTGTTGCTTATCCTTCTTAAAACCGATAAAATGCTCCCCAAGAACAACACCATACGCAAGTAACCTCGATCACCCAAGAACCTTAGCAACCATTTCTTTTCCTTCTTCTCTTGCAATCCTCGGATAGTATCCAAACACTTCCACAAACCTTGTGGAATACGTAAACAATCTGAACCATAACTTGATACCCAAGTTAGTTCTGCAAAACCCTAGTTTTGTGGTAAACGTTAGACCCCACAAACCCTAGGAACCTTCTTCTTGCTTGCAGCTCAAGTTACAACCCCCACGAACTAAATCCTAGTTGTGGTTTAAGAAATAACCCAACAAACACCTTCTTTGTTCGATAACCAACCCACAATAATTAAGTCTACAACCCACGAGTTCAAAACCAAACTCGTATTCAACTCAATTACTCCTTGTGGATTCAATGTGCCACAAAATCACACAAACTTGAACCTTTAAAACAACCCACGAATAAAATCTGACCCGTGCAAAGAATCCAATATCTTCCGTTATACAAATCTTATAAAAAAAATCATTCGGTCAGATTTTAGATATATGTGTTGGAAACCTTCAAACCAAATTTCGTGATGATCCAACGGTTAACGAAGTAAGGATCGTGTTTTTCCCACAACTCCGCAAGTCAATCCGAGAATTATGAAAATTCTTGTAATTGTTCACCTCAGAAGAACCACGAACGCCCTGATACCACTTGTTGGAATATCGACCTTCAACAAACCTTAGGGAACCCGCAGAATACAAAAATCTTCAATTATGGTGGTGGTTATCGAACAATAAAGGAGAAAAAGAGACCGAGAATGAGAATGTTTTAGACGACGTACTTTCAGTATGGAAAATGAGATTTGGTATAAGGATCTAGCCTCACCCCTTCACCCTTTATATACGAGTCCTACTATAACTCGGTTAGAATCCCCTAAACCGATTACAATAACTTACTTGAAACTCAAGTAATAAATTCTAATAAAATAAAACATAAACCTACCCTAATACAAATTATCAATACTACTAAAATATAGACCCTAATTATTTAATAACTGGATAACAGTCCATTTTTAGAAATTAATCATCGTTCGCTAATTGTACATTTCGTCTTACAATGGACGTTAGTTGGAAATCGGGACGAAAAACGTAATTAGTTTCTAAAATTGGACGATTATGCAACTTTTTGAACTTATGAACGAAATCTATAATTTAAAATAAAATATAGGAACGATTTATGTAATTAACTCTAATATAAGAGATGTAGGCCAAGTAGAACTCAAATATTCAACCCATTACCCACGTCAATACCATATCGCCACAAGTAGTCATCTAGTTAAGTACGTAATCCTAGTTCTATTTCTATTTCTACAGCTATAAAATGATTTTTATGATCCTTTTCCATTTAAAAATGTTTTAACTATTCGTAAAAGTGTGTTAGTCAAGCGCATTAAAAACACTTACTTCGAATACTATGTTTATTTCTTTTTGTGTTTGTAATTTGAGAAATTTTACTAAATTTGTTGATGAATTCAAATTTAGACAACAGTCGGTTAATTATTCAGTAGTTTGTTTGTTAGTTTGCGAACTATCGTCCATGATTTCTACAATCGCTGAGTAGTAATATTTTTCTTTTTTATACATGGACTTTATATTGTCGGTTCTTCTTTGCCGACTTATACGCTTATTTTTCATTTATATCCGTTGTGTTTTTATATCATGACCTACTGATGCGACACTCTTTTGTTGTCGCCGGCTAGCTAAGGATACTCCCAGTAAGGTTCACGGTTGTTGTCGTGCCATTATAGTGGGAGTCTGGTCACATTTTTAGCCAACTCCTAGTCTTGTCCTATAAATACCAAAAAACAATTTTCTTTGAGACTCACCTCTTACATCTTAAATTTCTCATGTTGCCAATCAATGTTCTTGCAATACTCACTTATTATACAAATTGTCTTGTAGTTAGGTGGTTTTATTAACCCAGAGGTTATGAGTTCAAGTCCCGTAAAAGAAAATAAAAAAAACTTGAATATATATTTGTATGGTATAGTGTAATCTTTGTATTTATAAAGAAATAAAGAAATGAGGGACGACCAATGGATCAAAAGTCTACATAAGATAATTAGACCGAAAAAGTGAATGATAGATTGATAAAGACAGTGAGGGAAAGTTGATTAAGGATATCTTTCGCTGGGTTTGTAACTGTTTGTGTTTTTATATGAGTAATCGTGTAAGTGGAATGATCAAATACATCATCACCTACGTCAATGTAACTTTGTGATAGAGACAGAAAGGGAAAGTGACTACTGTAGAGATCTTATTAAGGTTGCCACTAAAAGTTAGAATATAGAAAGACAAATAGTTGAATACTTGTACCCAATGCATCACACTACCTGTCCCACTCTGCCAACATTGTGCCTTGCTACAAATACCCCTTGTTCCTTCATACATATTTGTATAAGTAGAAACAGAATCCTCCATTCCTCTAATTATTTACAAACACAAACATTTCAAATGGATAATTTAGACCACGATCCGATTATCCTCACCGGAAGAACTCGAGATCACCAGCTTCCCATTTCTATTAAACATCAAAACTTTGCTAGGTAAGTTCAATTTCTGTCATCATTTTAATATTTCATTTACACAATGTTGAGGAATGATTAGATAGTTGTTGGTTAATGGATTCTAGTAATGTCTAGTTTTAGCATATCCATTACAGTATCAGTAGTCTTTTTTAGGTAATGGACGCTTAGTTATATCTATATGAACTATCTATATTAACCATTTTTGTTCATTAGAGTGATTTTATTGTTTATGCATGCCAGGTTTCAAGATTTTTCAAGAACGTTACAACATGTATATGCTGGGGCGTTTTTCGTCATGTATGTATCATTGGTAGGATTCATTCAAGTGAAGTTTCAAAACATGAAATACTCTCCTTTTGACACTCATGTTTTCTTTATAATCATGTCTTTGGTTGCCTTACCCATAGCAATAGTCACTTCAGGGGTTTTATTTTATACAAATAATCCTCTAGAAAACATAAATAGGAAAAACCTCTCTTCAGTATATTACAAGATTTTAAAAGCTGTGTTTCTCTTTTCTACCATTCTTGCACCGCTCTCCCTTATCCCCGTGTTATTCATTCCTTCCGAACATAACTGGATAGGATATTCAATCATATGCGCACTTTTTACCATCATGGTTGCATATAACTTTTATGGCTACATAAGGTTATTTGAGAAGAAGGATGTATCCAACCTAGCTGCTCATCAAATGGTGTAGAGGGACAAGTGGTTTTCGCACTTGAGCGATAATTAAGCACTTTTAGATAATATCAACAACCGTATTTCTTGTATAACTTTTGTAGCATGATGCATGTTATTTTTTACTACAATTACTCTCTGCTGGCCCGGGTAAGCTTTTTGGTTATTGTTGTATGTGTTTATGATAATTCTTGCTCAAGACATTGTAAGAAAAGTGACAAACAATCAGTTTCAAAACCTAAAATACTCTCCTTTTGAAACTCATATATATATATGCCTTAAAATCATGTCATTGGTTGCTTTATCCATCGTAATCGAGACTTCAAGTATTTTTTAATTAATACAAATAATCCTTTGTAAAATACAAACATGAAGAACGTATCTCAAATCCGTTTCATGTTTCTAAACGTTTTTTTTTTTCTTTTTTCTATTTTCGACCAATCTTGCGCCTCTCTGCCTTGTCCGGATGTTATTCATTCCTTCAAGCTCAACTAGATTGGGATATTTAATTATATATATGTGCTCTCTTTGCGTACAACTTTGTTAGCTACCTAAGATTATTTGAGAAGAAAGATGCATCCAACTTTGCCGCTCATATGATGGTTTTAAAAAATGTGGATGTAATAATATTAATAATTGTTACAACCACATTTCTTGTAAAACTTATGTATCATTGTAGCATGATATCTATCTACGGTGACTCTTCCTTGAAATATCATCGGGCAAAATAATAAACCATTGAAAGATTTATATATGTAAACTAATTATTTGAGCAACGATTGACGAGCTCAAGGGTTTGGGGTGTTGGCTAAATCGATATGAACCTCTGATAGGGCAGTGCGAACCTACCAAGCTCTTGGCGAGCCTAAGGTGACGTATGATTAAGCCTGATGACGTAAGAGAGTGGAAAAATCTCTCTTGAACGTGTGTGTATGTGTGTGTGTGTGTAAATGATAATGATTGGAATTGAATGGGGTAGAATTGAACTTATTATGAGAGTTGTTCCAGCTCATGGTAAACAATTTGCTTGAAGTTATAAAAGGGGTGAATTGACATTGCTACTTAATTTCAACTAGACTCTGGAGAAGATTAAATAACCAATTTATGATTTCCCAGATTTTAGAAAGGGGTACTATATAATAAATAACCTAATTAACCATTAATTTTCAAATGTATTACACGATTATCCCAAACTTTTAGAGGGACAATGACCCTCCCCGACCCCTGTAAGGTTCCGCCATGCTTAGAAGCTCATAAACTTTTTCAGGTGTTTTTCCAATGCTGCTTTAGTCTCGTTTAACCTGTAGAATTTAATAATCGGTTTTGTGGAAGAATTAATTGTATTTCATCATCTTAGAACGTTTACATAGGAGGCCTATTTATAGGAAAAATAAACCTAACGGGCCCAAGCCCACATACGAGCTTGGGCTTACATTCAATACTAAACGTCTTTTCTAACATTCCCCCTCAAGCTAAGTAGTGGGATTTCCAATGCTTAACTTGTCAAGACAGTGAGTGAAGATCTTTCCAGTAACCGCCTTTGTAAGGATATCTGCAAGCTGATATTTTGATGAAACAAACGGAAGCTCGATAATCTCATCTTCAAGTTTTTCTTTGATGAAGTGCCTATCAACTTCAACGTGTTTTGTGCGATCATGTTGAACTGGATTTCCTGAGATCTGGATAGCAGCTTTGTTGTCACACATAATCTTGCTGGCTTCTTCTGAGGGATACCCAATTTCTGACAATAGTTTTCGCAGCCATAGGACTTCAGCTAATCCTCGTGCTATTCCTCGGAATTCAGCTTCAGCACTTGAGAGGGCGACAACTTTTTGCTTTTTACTTCTCCATGTAACAAGATTTCCTCCCACTAGGGTAAATACCCTGATGTAGACCTCCTATTACCTTTGTCACCTGCCCAGTCAGCATCGGTATAAGCATCAATCTTCAGGTGCCCATTTGCTCTGAATAGAACACCGTGTCCAGGAGTTCCCTTGAGATACCTGATAATCCGTAAAGCTGCTTCCATGTGCTGGACTTGAGGTTGGTGCATGAATTGACTTATAACACCTACCGCGTATGCGATATCTGGTCGAGTATGAGCTAAGTAAATAAGCTTTCCCACCGTTCGTTGATACCTTTCTTTATCTGCCAATTCTGCCTCATCTTCCATGAACAATTTTTGGTTAGCAATCATGGGAGTATCCGCAGGTTTGCAATCTAGCATTCCCGTCTCTGCTAGTAAATCAAGGACATACTTCTGCTGACAGATGAAAATCCCTAACTTTGATCTTAGAACTTCGATTCCAAGAAAATACTTTAGTCTTCCCAGATCTTTCATTTCGAATTCTTTGAAGAGATTGGCTTTCAAGTTTGTCATTTCTTTCGAATCATCTCCTGTAATAATCATGTCATCAACATAGATTATTAAACAGGTTATGAGTTTACCTCTTCGTTTCAAGAATAGAGTGTGATCAGAATTGCTTTGATTGTAGCCATATTTCTTCATTACTGTGGTAAACCGACCAAACCAAGCTCGGGGAGATTGCTTTAAACCATACAGAGATTTCTTTAGTCGGCAAACTTTACTGGACTCGGAGCTATCATGAATTCCAGGTGGAGTTTCCATGTAAATTTCTTCCTTTAATTCTCCGTGTAAGAATGCATTCTTGACATCGAACTGGTGTAATGGCCAATCCTTGTTTGCCGCAACTGAGAAGAGAACTCTAATAGTATCAATTTTGGCTACTGGTGAGAATGTCTCACAGTAGTCGATTCCATAAGTCTGAGTATACCCCTTTGCGACTAATCGGGCTTTATACCTTTCGATTGATCCATCGGGTTTATACTTGATAGTAAACACCCACCGACATTTAACGGGTTTCTTCCCTGGAGGCAGTTCACATTCTTCCCATGTTTCACTTTTTTTCAGGGCTTCAAGTTCAGTTCCAATTGCTTCCCTCCATTCTTTATACTTGAGTGCTTCTTCAACATTTGTTGGTATTTTTTCAGAACATATTGCGTTTGCGAAGGACCTGGCTTCCGGAACTAAATTCTTTCTTGCGATATTTGCAACTGGATATCTCGACCCTCTTGAACTTCTTTCAGGTGAGTATCTGTTAGGTGGAATTCCCCTAGTTGATCTAGGTGGAAGATCATACCGAGCTGGTTCAGTCACACTCGGAGTTTCCGTCTCGACCTGTTGTTCATCATCACACATATCAGAGTTATTTGAAGTATCCGGAGATTCAGAACCACTTACCTCGGATATCAGTTGAGGAGGATCATTGTTGGTGGGAGTGGTACTGTCTTCAGGTTCTTCAGGACTATCAGTCTCCGGACTATCAGTTGGAGTAGGAGTATCAGTATCGGAATCTTCAGGATTATCAGTTGAATTAGGAGTATCAGTAGGAGAGTCATGCACAGGTGCTGCCCAACTTATCCATCTTAATGCGTCATTGTCATTTTCCCCTGACCATGAAGATGAGTATCATAAAAGAACTCCGTTTCGATAAAGTCACAGTTCAATGTGGTGAAGATGTGACGTCTATTGGGGCTGTAGCACCGATACCCGTGTTGATTGACACCATACCCCAAAAACACACATTTCTCTGCACATGGATCAAGTTTTGAACGCTCTATTTTTGGTATATGAACAAAAACAGAACATCCAAACACTCGAGGTTCGAGGGTTAGAGTTGATGGCAATTTATGGAAATGTGAAAATGTTTGGAGAGGAGTTTTGAGTGCTAGGGCTCGGGTTGGAAGTCGATTAACAAGATACGTTGCAGTGACAAGGGCTTCTGGCCAAAAAGACTTTGGGACTTGGGATTCAATCATAATAGCCCGTGTGATTTCCAATAAAAAACGATTTTTTCGTTCTGAAACCCCATTTTGTTCAGGCGTGTGAGCACACGAAGTTTGATGGATAATTCCCCGTGTTTGACAGAAGATTTTCATGGAGGTGTTACAAAATTCCCCCCCATTATCCGACCTGAGAATTTGGATTTCACTTTTGAATTGGGTTTTGACCATGTTACAAAAGGATGTGAACTTCGTAAAAACTTCAGACTTATTTTTTAAAAGATAAGTCCAAGTCATTCGAGTACAATCATCTATAAATGTCAAAAAATATCGGAAATTTTGTCCTCCTTCAATTTTAGCGGGACCCCAAACATCAGAATGAATTAACAAAAAAGGTGAATCAACTCTAGTATCATTTGGTTTAAATGTATGGCTGTGACTTTTTGCCAAAATACAAGTGTCACAATGAAAATCTTTATTTTTTGGAAATAAATGCGGAAATAACTGACGTAAATAACCAGTGGACGGATGTCCCAATCGTCGGTGCCATAACCATTCTTTCCTATCGTTTGAACCATGAGTCAGCATAACTGAGCCTTGTTGAGTGACTTCATCTACGTAATATAATCCTTGTCTCCCAGTACCACGCCCAATGATCTTTCCCGTCCTGATATCCTGCAAAATGCAAAAAGTGGGGTGTATTAATACCACACAGTTTAATTCTTTCGTAACATGACTAACGGATAATAGCTTGTGTGATAATGATGGCACATAAAGGCATTTCGAGAGTCGTAATTCTTTCGATATTTCAATGGTTCCCCCTACTTTAACTGGGAGAGTTTCCCCATTAGCTGTGTGAATTCGTGTTTTGTCAACTTTCGAGTTTGACGTTAGATCGGTTATATCAAACGTCATTGTATCAGTGGCACCACAATCAAAAATCCATGAATTACACTTGGCGTTTTTGGTGGCAACATTAACTTCTCCAGATCGGGAAGAAACATTCTCCTCTTCGAAATCATGCACGTTTAACATTAACTTCTTTCCTCCGCCGTTAATCTCTCTGCTGCCTATGATGGCGGCACCTTTTCCAGTCTTGGAGGTTTTGTGGTTATCACTCCACCATTCTGGATATCCAACGATCCTAAAGCATTGTTCTTTGGTGTGTTTCGACATACCACACTCTTCACACTTGAGCTTCCTCTTATCCACCTTTGATTGAGTTCGAAAAAACGGCTTGTCTGACCGATGATTCTTGAAAGGAGGTTTTGGGTTTTGAAATTGGTTCTGAGCTCCGTTACGAAGCAAATTTATTTGTTGCATTGCGAGATCGTTATTGTTTGCGTCGGCCATGGTAGATTTAAATTGTTAAAAATTATTTAAATTGTCTTGGGCTAGTTCTTTCACTTTATTATTTTGGGCCCAAAACCATGTGTATTGGGCTTGATATCTCAAACAAACAAAAAAGCAGTGATGGTCTTAAACCAAATTGGGATCACAATTCACAAGTACACACAGAGTAATGGCGACGATTGAAAAACGGTGGCTTTAATAAAACAACACTCAATAAAATCACAGTCAAACAATAGTACACAATTCGTGTGTGTGGATTGTTTGGTCGAATAGGTATTCGAATGGCTATTCGAATTTGATGAGTTCGTGTGCTTTAAAATTCTGATCGAAGGGTGTTAAGTTCGTGTACACTATTTTCCTAGTCGAAGGAGTAGCTAGTCGACAAGGGTGTTCGGGCCTTTTTGTTTGTGATTCGAATGAAGTACCAGTCGCTTGAGTTGATTTCCTAGCCGAAACGACTAGCAAAATAAGCACTTTCGAGGTCGTTAACTTGCTTGTCTCCTAAACGAACAACCTGGTCGAATAGTTATTCGTGTGAGGTAATTCGTGTAAGTTGATTTTCTGTCCGAATGGCTTTTTTCGGACACGTTGATTTGCTGTTCGAATGGCTCTGTTCGGACACGTTGACTTGTTGTTCGAATGGCTTTGTTTTTCGGTTCGAACATGTACCTTTTATCGGAACCTGCTCTGATACCATGTAAAATTTAATAATCGGTTTTGTGGAAGAATTAATTGTATTTCATCATCTTAGAACGTTTACATAGGAGGCCTATTTATAGGAAAAATAAACATAACGGGCCCAAGCCCACATACGAGCTTGGGCTTACATTCAATACTACTCGTCTTTTCTAACATAACCTTCTAGGTACTATGCACCTCTTTTGGGTTGGTTTTGAAGCAGTATTAATTTGAACGTATTCAAACAACATATTAAGCTATCCGAATCTAGGTAAAGCCATCCTAGCTTTTATCTTGGTTATCTTGACTTCTATTATATTTCTTCTAGTTATCTTGCTTCTACATATCGAGAGATTATAGTCTTTAATCAATGTTACTATTAGTTTAAGGTATTTCATCTATTTGGTTTGTGGGTCTTAATACAAAATGAGAATTGGGTCGGACACTCCCTAATCCCTTTTCATCGTTCCAAATGAAAGATTTTTCGAATATACCATTACTAAATCCAATACAAAGGTTGTTATGTACAAAGAATAATTGCCAATTTTTAAAAATATATTGATTACTACGAAACAAGAGAAGTTGAATGAGTAAAGTACAATTTGGTTAATTACTTATATTGCCAACTTACATTCACGTTTTCATCCTTTAGAAAGTTATTTTGTTTTGTTAATCTTAAGCGTCCAAAGTTACTCTTCATATTTCTCATTGAGAACCCATTTTGTTTTTTAAAATTCGTTATACACTCATATCGGAATTGATACTTATCATATAATGATGTGTTCATATAAGGCACATACGTTGTTAAGAAGTATAAGAAATTAGTATGAAAACGAATTAATCGAGTCATTTAGAAAGGCACTCAAAGTCTCAAACTACGTACAACTTATATAAACAATAACATACACTACGACTAATAATGATAACAGTTGAAATAAAAATATTAACTACTACAACAACAAAAGTTACAATAATAAATACAAAAGTTAACTAACAAATTCCCCATATTCACATTTGTAACCGGACCCACAAATTATTTTAACGATAAATTTGGATATCTAAATGCAACAACTAAAGCTAACTAACAAATTCTCATATTTACATTAGAAACCCTCTACTTTACTCAATTTATAAATCAAAGGAAAAACCCAATGGTAACTCTTCTTCATGGATTCAACCGTCGTCGTCGTTGTTGGTGATTTGCTGGCAAAAAATGTGGAACCCGAGGTGTGCAAAGAATCTGGTATGGAGAAATTTTGAATTTTAAACTTGAGATTGGTAATGGTGTAGAGACTCCTGCAATAAATAAGGAATCTTTACTACATGACTCCGTCTGAGACAAATGAGGAAATAGTTGGACTGATTCCTTCTAGGCCCATTGAAATGGACTTGAAACATTTTAATTCTATTCCAATTGGGCCAGGTCCAGCTGCTAGTGATCAGCTTGTTTCAAAAGATAACTTGAGCCAACCTTCTCTAAAGAGCATCAAATCAACACCTTCTAAAATGGGTAAAAGTAGGGCTCACAATTCTCGACCTGGTCCGAAATACGACTCGAACCGAACACGAAATTTACTGATACGAACACAATATGAACTCGAATTGGGTCATAATTGGGTTGACACGAATTTGACTCGAAATAATTTGGGTCGGGTTAGGGTCAACCGGTTTGACACGACATTGACCCGTTTGATCGGTTTATAGATAATAACATTAAAAAATTAATATAGTATTTACTAAAAATATTTAAAAATAAAAAGAAAAAATGAATTGTTTTGGTCTCTAAAGTATAACAAAAAAAAATCCTAAATTCCTTACAAAGCTTCTTTAATTCCCAACAAAAACTCAAATTGAAAAATTCCGATATGATAAATATTTAATAGCAAATTTATAAAAGTATTTGTGAAAGTATAAAGTTTAAACATACAATGCTAATATATTTATTTAGCTAAACACAATAAGGGTTTGTTATCGTGATAGAATTCCTATTGTATATTTTTTAGAAAATTCATGGTCTAAAATGTCGCGGGCAAAAAATTTATGTATGTAAAATTTTGTGCGGTTTAAAATGGTTGACCCGTAAAACGACTCGAACCTAACACGAATTAAAGTGACACGAGACGAACCCGACTCGAAATTAAGCCGGGTAAAAAATGTGTCAACACGAAATTATTTGGGTCAACAGAAACACGACCCATTAATCCAAACACGACCCGAATTGTCAGCTCTAGGTAAAACCCATCTATTAGAAAAGTTTGTGCTATTAAAGAAGATAAAGATGAGGGCTATGAAACTTTTTGACCTTGTCCAGATATATAACCGTGTAAAAATGTTGAACAAACTCAAAAACTATACTCCATAAATAAGATTATCGAAAATGCTAAGGATGTTTCGTCAATTGGCTTTATAGTCTGACGTTTCGGGGCTAGGCTTAGGCTTAGTGGTGCTTATTAGGAGTTCTTTAGTTTGGCGGTTTTATTTTATGTTTGGTATGTTCTTTTAGGAGTTGTCTTCTTTATTTGCTTCATCGTGGTTGTTTGGGTGCCATTTTAGGTTATTTTAGGAAGTCTTGTTTGTTGTTGGTTAGGTTTTGTATCTCCTAGTCTTTTATTATTTATAAATCACTGCCATTCAAAAAAACACAAATTCGTATGCTATTTAAAATAATATTTTTACCTACACAATCATCCATGTTCTGAAATTTAAAGATTTATCATGTTACGAGTATTATATATATTTACTGTCACAATCATCCGTTATAATATTCTGAAATTATAACTAGTCAGGTTAATATGCCAAAATAACAAAATAGGATCAAATACAAACATTTACATACCGACTATACGAAACGGTGAGTACTTATTAATATCACTTAATAAATAGGCAAAACACCTTATTTGTTAAATGTTTATTAGAAAATCATCTTTATATAACTCCTGAAACCTTTTTAAGAAAAAAATTTATTTCTTTTTTTCCAAAAAAACAATGCTTCCACTTCTCTCAAAAATGATTTTAATTTTTTTTCTTTCTAAAAATTATATATTTTTTGACCAGAATTGCATCTTACTATGAAAAGAAAAAATAAAAAAGAGAAAAAAATGCATCTTATTTTTAAAAACAAATTATTCTTTTGGAAAATACATCTACAAAAAAAAATGAGTCCAATTATTTTTCTATTTATTTTTGTTGATGAAAAATCAATTTATTTGTTTATTTTATAAAGAGACTAGAATATTGTCCCGCGACAGCGCGAACAAAGATAAAGTTTGACTCGTAAATTTTTGTTTATGTAGATTTTAAGTTATTATGAGAATACAATGTCATACGTATGATAATATATACGTTTGCGTTTATACCTATGTTGCTTATAGTTAAAATAATATATACACTTTTACGTTTATATACAAGTTTTGATATTTTTTTGAGGAGATTTTAGAATAATGGTAAATCATAGTATAAATTGAGTGATTAATAAGAAAATCAAACTTATGTTTTTTTTTTATTTCAGTGGAGATATAAATGAAAGAGAAAATGTAATTATATATTATAAGAGGGTGTAAAATAGAAATATTCTTTGATGACATCATCAATCTGATCTAACGGCTGAAATCAAAGAAGATAACCCGTCCAAGGGATCTTACTTCGTATACATGTTTTGATATTTTTTTGAGGAGTTTTTAGAATAATGGTAAATCATAGTATAAATTGAGCGATTTATAAGTAATTAAATTTATGTTTTTTTTTATTTCAGTGGAGATATAAATGAAAAAGAAAATGTAACTATATATTATAACATAGTGTAAAATAGAATTATTATTTGATGACATCATCAATCTGATCTAACGGCTGAAATCGAAGAAGATAACACATCAAATGGACCTTACTTCGCCAAGTAAATTAAACTTATGTTTTTTTTATTTCAGTGGAGATGTAAATGAAAGAGAAAATATAATTATATATTATAAGAGGGTGTAAAATAGAAATATTCTTTTATGACATCATCAGTCTGATCTAACGACTGAAATAAAAGAAGATAACCCATCAAAGGGACCTTACTTCGCCATGTGGCATTTAAAGCCACTCTTTTATTATATATTAAAGATTAAAGATTCTATAGAGTATTGTAGGATTATTCTCGGAAAAGAAAATTGAAAAAAACATTCTATTTTAATATTTTGAAAGAATTTTTTAAGATGTACTTACCGTTTTGTATAGTTGAAGGTGTTTTTACCGGATCCTTAAATACCCTAGAAATAACTATATTATGTTTACTTAAAACGATAATGGTTGTGCGTTTGAAAAGTATTATTCATACTTACGACCTACAAAAATATATCAACTTGATAGTATTATAACTTTCAAATCTATGAATCTTATTAGCTTTTCAATTATTTGATCCTTAAAGCAAAAACGAACGAGAATGATTAATATCAAATACCGGTGAGGGACGACCATCAAAAGTCTACCTCAGATATAGTAGAAAATAAGCATCACATATTAGGTCACATAGAAAGATAGTCAAGGATATGTGTATTTGTGTAAATGTAGGTGATTATGCATTATGGCTGTTTTAGAATTGTGATAGAGACACAAAGTGAAAGTTTTAGAATTGTGATAGCTAGAGACAGAAAGTCAAGTGATTAGTAGAAACAGAATATATCCTTTGCATTATTTACTATATAAAAGTCAAAGAGTAGAATTCCATGTAATTGCCTTGCTACAAAAAACCCTTTTTCCTTCATATAAATTTGGATTAGTAGAAACAGAATCCTTTGCATTATTTACAAAACAAACATTTCAAATGGAGAATTTAGACTACGATCCAATTACCCTAACTGGTCGAACTCGAGATCAGCTTCCCATATACATTAAACATCAACACCCTACTCCGTGAGTTCACTTTCTCTCGTTCTGTATTGAGTCTATGTTACAAACTCATTTAATATGTATATATTTCTTTATGTCTGAAAATGTTGTGAGAGTCTATGTTACACAATCATTTGATACTTATATATTTATAAATTCTACTCATGTCTCATTTTAAGCATAGTCTTTTTTTAGATAATGTGTGATTCCCTATTTAGTTATATGTTTGAAAACGGTAATACTCCATTCTCTACTTATGTTATCTATCGCTATAATTTTATCATAATTTCCATTTTAATCAAGTTATGTGGCTCTGGTAGTCTATTTCCGACAATTTCATTAAAATAAAGGTTATTGTCTCAATTCTTATTTAGGTAAAGTTTCATTAAGTTGTAAGAGTGTAGTTTAGCTAAGCTACACATTATAGTGAAAATAAGTCTATAATGATATATCTTTTGATTTTATCGTTTCAGGTTTCATGATTATTCAAGAATGTTACAACATGTATATGTCGGGGCCTTTTCCGTCCTGTATGTATCATTGATAGGATTCATTCAAGTGAAGTTTCAAAACCTAAAACACTCTCCTTTTGAAACTCATATTTGCTTTATAATCATGTCATTGATTGCTTTACCCATAGCAATCGTGACTTCAGGTGTTTTATTCTATTCAAATAATCCTTTGAAACGTACAAACAAGAAAAGTGTATTTCCTATACGTTACATGTTCCTCAAAGTTGTTTTTCTCTTTTCCGCTATTCTTGCACCACTCTCCCTTTTTCCAGTGTTGTTCATTCCTTCCGAGCTAAACTGGATTGGATATATAATCATATGTGCTCTTTTTGCCATAATGATGGCATACAACGTTTTTAGCTACATAAGGTTATTTGAGAACAAAAATGTATCCAACTTTGCAACTCATAAGGTGGTTTAGAGAAATAAAGAAGATCACATTTGACGACAGATCAACTTTGATGCTCATCAGATGGTTTCAAGAAATATGGATGTAATATGTATGCATTTTGTGGCTATTAATGTATGCATTAAGTGTAAATTATGTAAATCGTCACTATGGTTTATATCAAATTATAGTGTCCGTCTCTAAGTCTGAAAATTTACCCAAGTGGTCCACTTATCAAAACTAATTACATGTTTCTTTTCTTTTATAATGCACAAACACTAATTGCACATTTTTTCCTTATTTATAACGAGAAAAATAATGGAAATTTGTAATTACTTTCCGTAATTGGTCACTGATGTAATTCTTAACTTTGTAGACAAAGCGTAATTTTATATAAATATAGAGACCGTTTATGGTATTTACAACATCATAAGAAAAGTGATAAACCACTGTAAGATTTTTTAATTCGCTAAACTTAACTTGAAAGTTATGATAAGAATATTAGAAGCTTATGCTTTTCAAGTATTATATTATTACTTTTTTATAATAAAGTCATCAACAAAGATTGAAAGTTAAAAACAAAAGAAGCAAACACCTTTCTTACCCATATGTGCAAAGTTTTATTATGAGTTATGACCAAAAGGACAAGCTATTTAAGTATATGTTTATTTGGGAGCGTTCAAAAAAAATATTTTTTAGATAAGGTAAATAAAAGAAATACAAACAATAGTTTTTGATACATGAACTTATATATTGTTATTACTTTTTACTTTATCACTAATAATTCTCATCCTATTCTTGTATACGAGTAAAAAGTAAAAACTAAATGAGTCTTTTTAATTTAGTTATTTTGTCGTGATATCTTTTAGTGGAATTTTAAATTTAGTATAAGTGTCTTTAGAGTCTTCTATTTTATAATTTAGAGATTAAATTTTATATTTTCTAGAGTTTACTTAATCTCTAATATTAAGGTATTTGTCCCTAACCTACGGGTAACCGTCTTTTTGAGGATATTAGAGGTGGAATCGACTCATTACAATCGGTTTAAGATACTTAAAATGGGGTATTTGTCCCGTGAGTATGGTTCAAAAAATAGATTTAACGGAATCAAACTGCCTAGTGAACACCCTAATCAATAAGAATAGATATTCTCATTTTGTGAAATTAAATAGTTTTATTTCATGGTTTTAAAATTATAAAAAGAGTTCGTTCAAAAAACATTATTCTAAACAGGAAGAAAATTTCTGAAAAAGAAATAAAGATCAACCATATTTTATTGAAGGCCACTATAATAAAATAAATCTATTGACCATCACACAATTATCCCAAACTTTTGGAGGGCGTAGGAATCCTCTTCGACCCCCAAAAGGGCATCAGCCCATGCTTATAAGCTCATAAACTTTTTCCGGGGTTTTTGCCGTGTTGCTTTAGTTGTTTTTTTTAACTTTCAAGGAGTGACTAGGCTCGAAGGCTCTTTGTGTTGTTTATGAAGTAGTGTTTGTAGGAACTCACATTGTTTTTTAAGTTTTAAGCTATCCCAATTCAGGTAAAGCCCTAGCAGTTTTTTATTATTTTATTGAACTACTCGCAAGAGTTCAAAATAAGTGAAAAAAATTGCAAAATTTGCGCATTTCATCCTTCTTTTCATTTTCTTCACATCTATGGGTTATTGGCTTATGTGTCTAGATTCAAAATAACAGTCGGCCTTCATTTAACTGCGACGTTTTAGGTCCAAAAATAGAGTTGGTATTATCGGAGAGTCCTTAATAGCTATGGTTGGTTTATGGTTTTTAGTTGGGTGTAACGTTTGGTTGTCTTAAAACCAGAAATTTTTCTCCATGAGTTGCAACGGGATTCTAAATTATGTGCTATTAGCCGTATTTGTTACTTATATGATTTAAGAATTAATTAACCTCATCATTATATAAAGTGTATATTTACTAAAAATTAGTTTAGTTAACAAAAACGTTTCATAAATATTATAACGGAAGTCGCGCTATTTTGGTTGAAATTTATGATTAGTTTTGAAGAATATATATATTAGGTTTTGTTAGTTATGTTTTTTAAAACATAACACAACTCATCTATAAAATAAATTAATAATAATAATAATAATAATAATAATAATAAAAATAATAATATATTAAAAGAAGTATATCAAAACCCACATAATAAAGTGTGAACAGTTAGATAATGTTTAGAGAAAAAGGGAAAATATCACATTTAACCATAATCAACTATATGATTACAACCGGCATGTCTTGTAAATTTGTGTAGTATGATGAGTTTATTTTTCCTTCAATTATTCTCTTTGTAACTTTTTAAGCTATTGTTTATAATGACTCTTCCTTGAAACATTATAACAAAAAGTGATAAACCATTGTACGATTATTATTTTTTTAACCATAAGATGAAAGTTATGATAAAGATAAAATGTTGGATACATCTTTAAAAAGTGTTAATTACATAAATGGTCGCATTGATTTCTCATTAATTAGGGATTTTGTCCCTCGATTTAACGATAAAATAACAGACTTAACAACAGAGGGACTGAATCCGTAATAGTATAAAACCACGAGGATCAAAATACGAGAAAAAAAACCCTTAAAGCCCAAACCGGACAAACCACAAGGATCATGTATGTAATTTACTCCGTAATATACGTATGTCAATTCAAGTCATGCTATAGATTATTATTGTAATGCTATATATTCTAAACATTCTTGATACACTAATAAAACCTTTTAACTACCAAAAGTCAGAAGCTATTAGAACACCAAAGCTTTACTAATTTTGACATTACCCTGTTTTTCCTTGACCTTCTTGACCTGTCTATTTTCACGTCTAATGCATACGATACGTTTCAAAAAATGTATAATTTTTACCAGTTATTGTTCGTTTATGTAAGTAAAAACACATTAGAAGTATGATTTCATCTATATTGCCTATATGCGCATAAAACTGTTATCGGATTCTTTTCATGGTTGTTTTGGTTTCTTTAACTTTCTATTATCGAATTCTTTCCATGGTTATTAAAACGTTGTATAACGGTGTCCACATCTAATTAAAGCCCAATTAGGCTTTGTTCTTGGTTATCGTTAAATTTGATGGATTACTGGTAATATGAGATGGGCCAAGAGGGTGGCTCCTTCTAAAGCCCATTGGGCCTTCATGCCTTTTTGAGAGTCTACTAGTTAGAATGGGCTTAGTGTGTTTAAAAACCTACAAGGTTTATTCTCCGAACACTTTAAAAGTTTTTCTTTTTTTAAGTTTTAGTTTACATATTTTCGTTTTTGATGAAAGTTATACTATTAAAAATATATTTAAAACTCAGTTCATTCATATAATTTAAATATATTATTATATTAAACAAAAGCATAAATAAAAAAGGGCTAAAGGGAGTATTTTCAAGCTCGAGAGGACGAACCTAAAACTAGATGGGTTTTAAATAATCGGATTATCATAGAATTATGAAATAAAGATCACGTATATATAATTAATTAAGTAAAATGTTTGTATCTTTTAGTGAGCTTCCAATCAACCTTTAGGTTTAATATTTAACATAAAATTTCTCTATTTAATCACACATGACATCTTAATAGTAATATAATGAGTACGCTAGATTGCCAATACTTGTTCTTCAAACCAACAAGCTTTGTGATGTTTCCTTGATGCTCTAAATCAAAATCGAAACCCCTAGGTGTGTTTTTTGGTTTCGACCGAAGACAAGAGAAAGTAGGAGGGATTAGGGATTTTATTATACAAGATAATGAACCCTAATAATCATATTTATAGTTAATATTTATTTGTCAAACAAGTTTGTTTTAAATAACAATTCCATATTAACATCCAGATTTGTTTAAATAGTATAATACCATTTACCATCGAAATTTATTCAATTTGCAGTTAAATGGTGATATATTAATATAAATCATACTAGTTATCTAATTAATTGTATATGTAGTAGTCATTATAAAAATATATGTTACAAAATTTCAATTAATTTGAAAGATTTATAAATCGAACTAAATTATACGCAAAACTCGAATTACGTTGAATTTTGTTAACCAAACAAGACAACTTTTTATCAGTTCAGATTCTAATTTCTTAAATTTCAATTCCTTTAACAAATTCCAATTCTTTTAAAAACATTTTGCGAATCAAACGGACCCTTAAAGTTTCTTATTTTGTTTATCTTTTGGGTTTTACTGTTGGTATTTCCCTTATTGAGCTACATGGTATTTCCCTTATTGAGCTTGTGGCGGAAATTGTCAAGTAAGGCTAAAATCTAGTACGTCATGGTCTAGGGATCATGGATACCTAGATAGCTGGGTCATAGATGAATATGTCGATGTGGACATAAGTGAATTACAAATAATGTAAAGGTTGTGTTTTATTCTAGTGGTGTGAATGTCGAAACAAATGAGATGGTATCAAGAATGTTAAAGATCATCTTTATTAGTCCTTGTATGTTCCCAGTCTTGCTATAAAAACTCTTTTTGCTTCATAATTTTTACATTAGTAGAACTTGCGATAAAAAAAATTCTTGATGGAAAATCTAGAACACGAACAAAGAACTCTTACGCTTAGAACTCGAGACCAGCTTCCCATTTCTATTACGCATCAACGCCCTGTATGTTCCATTTCAACTTCATTTTTTTCTAAATAGTTTTTGTTGTTTGTTTAATGGCTTTTCAAAGAGTTGGACCAATGTCGTGTCAGTCATATACTCATATTAGATTATGTTACCGTAACTATAAGTATCTTTTGGCAAATATATTTGTATATGTCGGAACCTATTAATCATACGGTCACCTATTATTAGCAATATATTTTAAAATCAATAACTTAAAACCAAATAAAAGGTAATATTTAAAAAGAGTTTACTAACCATAGTCTCTGGAATTATGCTTAATATAAGAAGTGTATACATCAATTACATGTACACTAATCGTCAGAAAAGTGACACCAGCATGCATGGAGTCATATTTATTATTTGTACTATAACCGTCTAAATGTTCTTAGAATTGATCAAAAAATAGAATAGGGTCAACTCCTCTAGTTGTGCCGAACCTACAAAACAAACCCAACCTTAAATAACTCTTATATAGTAAAATGTAGATGTATGTGGGGTATTCTTGTGTAACAAAACTAAAATAATTGAATTGTATAATAAACTAAAATATTATGTTTTGAAATTTAAGGATGCTTTTATATTATTTTAATTCCGGATGACCCATGAGGAGCGATGTAAAAAAAAAATACCACGGGGGGCGAACTTAAGATAATAACATATCTTATAATAAGTCTTTAAAAATCGAAATCTAATATCACTAATCTAAAAGATAGACACCATATGTAATTAAGAAGCTTGTAACCAAAATATTTAACACATCATATCACCAAATTACTAAATAAAAGGATAAATAAACACTAAATCCATAGTTTGATTAAGATAAGATATCTCAAAATTACATATCCAAAAGTGTATCCAAAAGTTCATGTTCATTCTAATTGTTAGTGAAACCATATGATGCTAACAGACGCCCTATTGATCGGCCTTAAAAGTGTCGATACTATTTGATAAGTTATAACCTATTAGAAAAGGCAAAATAAGAAAATTTTATTATTTAAGTCATGTGTAAAATAAGACAAAGCCTAATGAATACATGATAACAAACACTAAATATTTAATGAGAAAACTACGAAAATATTTAACATAATCATAGTTTAAATATAATTATAAAATTCGTGAAAATTTCCAACATCAACTCTTTTTTCATGAAAATTAAATATGTGATAATGGCGTAAGAACGTGACACTATTTAAACCATCCATTCTCGATGAAAGAATGTGGCGCAAAAATGTGGAACTAAATAGTGGTCCAAAAACGTGACAAAATTTAAACCCTTTATTTAGGAGCAAGAATGTGGGGCGAGACACATTAAATTCTCGCGACGAAAAATGTGAGGCAAAAAACTTCTCACGAATTTGATGATTATTTTCGAAATATGATTATATCATATGAGTATTTTCGTGATTTTCTCATATTTAATATAAGGTGATAATGTTTTTCATAATGTTTGAATAGAAGGTTAAAAGAAAAACATTAAAATTATCAAAATACTTTTGAAAACTATTTTAAGTAGCTCACTGTTTTAAACATTATAAAAGCTAATATAATGTTCATAATTAATCATAAATAAATTTGTCATCCATTCAAGGTTTATAAAAATAACTTATAAAAGGGAGAAAGAAGTCTATATACGATTATTCTAAGAAGACCCGAAACATAAATCTAAAAGAAAAAGGAAACAAAAACACGAATCTATATAACCATTGCTAAACCAAGTACCTGTTCCTAGGTGACTCATCCATCAAAGGTCGCCCATGTTTCGAAACTCCAAGGAACACTTTAACAATTCCTTATTGTATCCTTTATCTTAACACCAATCGCTAAATCTACTCCCTACAGATTACAGAATGAAAATAATATTTTGACACGGAAAAAATACACGTTACTCTGTCCATCTAGCAAATCTTTCATTACTTTTAACGAGTTTTTTTTACGTCAAACATGGACTCCAAATTTACCTCAACTCCGTAAATATTCTTCACCCAATGTTATTCGAATTGGAGTCAACCGTTATACTTTTTATCTTCTTTGTCATGTCATGTTTGTTTTTAAATGTTTTCTTCTTTCTAGTACCGTCAATATATTATTTGGCTTGAATTTTTTAAATAGAGTTCAGATAAACATAGTGTCTAGTGATTACATAATTTTCATTCAATTCTTGTATATACTTATGGAGGGTAAAGAATGTTCATAAATCTATAGCTTAACAAGTTATGACGTTCTGAATTTTTAGTTTTTTCACATACCAATTGTGTAAAAAAAAAACATTTTAAGTTCACTAAATTTCACCACTTCATTCAATATAAAACTGTATTACATCTGCGTCTAAAAAAGATTGTTCGTCTTCTTATTTATGTTTGTCATAAAAAATCTATTTCATTTTCGAATGTCGCAGATAACTTTTCTTTTACGTATAATAAATTTTATATGAAATGTTAATATAACCTACTAGTAGCTAAAAATGGTGAATCAAATATAAGGATAATATATGGAATATACTAATATAATACAACATTAATAATACCTATTTTATTTAAACTGTTTTTTTTCTGCATACAACTTTTCTATGATAGAAAGAGTGCGTGCGTAAGTCTTAAAAACTCGAAATAACAATTAAAGTAACCCTCTCAATACGTTATGTTTGACATGAACTTTTAACGAGCTTTTTAAAGCTTAAAGCTACAATTTTCAGATTGTTTTACCAAACGTAATAATGTACGTCAAAACCTTTAGTTTATAAGTGGATTTTCATTAATAAAACGGTTCTTAAAATTTCGGGGGTTGAATTAAATAAAGTATATGATAAATGATGCACACCAAGTTTTTAGTTATCCAGGCTTCACTTCAAAATTTTAAACTGTTAAGTTTATGAAAACCTGAATAAAATTTCATAATAAAACAGTAAATATATTAAAAATTGAGTATAAACAGAAAAATTACAAACTTTATAAGCAAAAACTCAAGCTACAAATTGTAGGCCCTACATAAAACCTGTTTCTTTCGTCGCTACGGGGAACATTCAAACATTTGGGTTTTGACTTCTGACAAATATAATGAAAGGGAGAGTGACAACTGACATGACGTACATGTGGAAAAATTAAGCATTTACTACATATACGTATTCAAATATTTATTTATTTAAATATTTATGAAAATATGTGAAGAAGCGGTGGCCCATCTTTTTTTTTTCTTTCTTTTTTAAATTATATGGGATCATTATTATGATCTAAGAGTATAAATTTAATATTGAAAGTCATCTAATTATATTAAGTCTTTTTTTTTAGTCCTTTTTCCTTTAAAATTTTTGTTTTATCTTTCTTTTTTTGGTTACACTATTTTACAAATTATATACGTATTCATTTCGATTGTTTGTTGATTTTCGTTTTAGCTTTACCTTTTTGATTACGTTATTAAGTATATTTTTATTTTTGGGTAACGTTATTACCTAAATTATCTACATCTTAATTTTTGTTTTGTAACAATTAATTGTATAAAGTCTATATTTCAAAAAAAGAAAAAAATTGTTCCTACAAATAATTGTGGAGAAAATTTTTTATGTAGTAATTTTCTATATGCTTTTATGGAGTAATTTTAATATATATTTTAGATAGATATATAACTAGATTATACTTTTTTAAAACAAAGATAAAATTTATGAAATTCTAATGTTTTACAAATATAACAACATTTTATGTAAAAACATGTAATATAAAGTTTAACAATACAAGAGTCAAGCACCAACTTGATTATGAAGAGTTTATATATTTTTATGTACTTGTCTATACAAAAATAAAGTAATAATAATGTACAATATATAAATGTCCACTAATAGTTTAATTTTATAATTAGGAATAAAGCTATTTTGATTTTTTATTGTATCAATACCTTGTAATCGAGGTAAACAAGTTATATGCTTAGCATAAAATTTCATTTTTAGACATTTAAAAGTTGGATCTGATCAAACAATTGATCGATTTTTTTGTTTTCTTTATTTAAAATGTAAGTCAAAACAGATTAACCAAAAATTTAACAAAATATGGCCAATTTACATCATATTACAATATAAGTCCCATAATACAATTGTAAAAGAAAATGATTAACTACTTACAATTTTTCATTGTCAAATAAATCAACTAAAAGTAAATCTTCTAAAGATAAATAAAAAAGTATATTGACAATATGAATAACTAATCCATTAAACTTAACTTTTTTATTTTAACTTTTAAATGAAAATTGGGCAAAACATTGAGCAACATGGATTTGCAAAACCATTTAATTAATATTTATATTTATGCGTTTGTTTATATCTTCATTTATTATTTTTGATAAATTAGTTAGCGGACTTATAGTTAACAAATATTAATTAAATAATAAATAGATATGAAAATAGTATTAAGTAAAAATATAAAGTTTATAAAGTTAATTAATAATTATCAAAATAATTACTTATGGCACATATTACTAAAATAGACAATAAAAACTTTTATAAATTTTATGGGCCAATGCTAAAATCATATAGAAATTTGCAAAATGTAAAAAACAAAAAAATTAGCAAATAAAATTACATTAATATTAATTAATTAGCATATAAAAATAAATTAATGTTGATTTATTTAACCGCTCTTTAAAATAACTACATATAATGCCCTCAGACAAAACAAAACTAGTTTGTAAACGGAAACTGACAACTGAAATGACGATTTTCTCATAAGCCAAGAAAACCTGTTTCTTTCCTCACTACGGGGAATATTCAAACATTTGGGTTTTGACATTTGCCAAATATAATAAACGGAAACTGACATTACATTATTTTAATTTTATTTGATAACTAAAGATAATAAAAATAAAATTAAACATAACTACATATAATAAGCAAAAATAGTTCTTTCCTTTTTTTCCGTACAATAAATTTTATATGAAATGTTAATATAACCTACTAGTAGCTAAAAATGGTGAATCAAATATAAGGATAATATATGGAATATACTAATAAAATACAACATTAATAATACCTATTTTATTTAAACTGTTTTTTTTTTAATACAACTTTTCTATGATAGAAAGAGTGCGTAAGTCTTGAAAACTCGAAATAACAATTAAAGTAACCCTCTCAATACGTTATGTTTGACATGAACTTTTAACGAGCTTTTTAAAGCTTAAAGCTCCAATTTTCAGATTGTTTTACCAAACATAATAATGTCAAAACCTTTAGTTTATAAGTGGATTTTCATTAATAATTAAAAGGTTCTTAAAATTTCGGGGGTTGAATTATATAAAGTATATGATAAATGATGCACATCAAGTTTTTAGTTATCCAGGCTTCACTTCTAAGAGTTAAACAAAATTTTCAAACTGTTAAGTTTATGAAAACCTGAATAAAATTAAGAGTAAATTACATAGATCGTCCCTAAGGTTTATATAGAATTACGGTTATCGTCCCTAAGTTTGAAAAGTTGCATGGATGGTCCCAAAGTTTAGAGTAATTACGGATTTCGTCCCTATTTTAGACGTCCGTCTAATTTCACCGTTAGGGTTCCCTCACGTGTTAAACACGTGAGGGTATTTTAGTCATTTTGCCCCCAAAAGTCAAAAGTCAAAATCATATTCATCTTCCATATAAGAAAACCAGCCATTAACAAACTCAAATTCAAATCAATCCTAATTTCAATTCAATTCCCCCAAATCAATTCCCGTTTTCATTTTCATTTCATTTCAATTTCAATTCAATTCCCCCAAATCAATTCCCGTAATCCGTAATCCCATTTTCATTTCAATTCCCCCAAATCAATTCCCGTAATCTGTAGATTCAGACCGGATGGAAAATGACGGCGGCGGATGGAAAATGACGGCGACGGCAACTGGATTTGTGACGGAGGACGGCGGCGGCGGCAACTGGATTTGTAACGGAGGACGGCGGCGGCGGCAACTGGATTTGTGACGGAGGACGGCGGCGGCGGGGTGAAGAAACCACACAGATTCAGACCGGATTTGTGAAGAAACTGGAGGATGAACAGTTCCTTCTCTCCTCGGATTTCTTCAATCATCTTCCTTCTCTCTTCTGATTTTGCTTTTCAAATTGTATGTATTTTTTTCTCTCTGTAAGTTTAATGTATTTGAAATTAGGATTGATTTGAGTTTGTTAATGGCTATTTTTTGTTACAGTTAATTACATGGGTCGTCCTTATGGTTTGCACCATTTTCACCGGTCATCCATATAACTTTTTTATTACACCACTCGTCCTTAAGTTTGAATTTTGTTGCATAGAGAGTCCCTATTTTGGATGTGCCGTTAAGTGAGCCGTTAAGTCAGTAACACGTGGGTGACACGTGAGGGTATTTTCGTCCTTTTAATTTTCGCTCTCCATTTTAATACCCATATCCCCAAAATCCATAAATCCCAAATTAATTATCCAAAAATCCCAGAATCAAATCAAACAACTCAAATCTAACCTAAACCAAAACATCATTACAACCGCTTCTACTTATTTAAAAAAATAAAATCCTAAAAAAAAAATTGTATCAAAATCATAAAATTTTTCTAAAAACACAAACAAATATTTGATAATGATAACTAGCAAATCTGAAAGTTTCAAATCTAACCAAATTGATGTTGACCGTTACCGTATGCGCTTTCACCATCTTCTTCCTCCTCCGTAATTCATCTTCTTCCTCCTCCGCCGCCGTTGACCGTCACCATAGATGCGCTTTCACCAGAAAATGCGCCCGTCTTGTTAAAGAACAACGAGCTAGATACTCCTTCATGAGACGTTGTGTCACAATGCTTAGCTGTTGGAGAGATTACGGCGACTAGTAGCTTTCCGGCGAGTTAATTCCGGCGAGAAGTAATTGTACAGGAATTATGGTATATAAAATTTTATTTTTATTTTGTGTTTCTTATTTTTTTCAAATTATTTTTGGTGTAATAGATTTGCTGTTGTTGTTGATTTTAATCTGAGAATAAATTTTTAAGAGTTCATGGGAATAGGATTGATGATTAGAAATGGTTTAATTGAAATGGAAAAATTTGGAGTTAGGTGAAAATCAATTCTCGCTTATGCTTCTTTTTGGATTGGTAATTTTGTAAAGATTATTGTAGTTTATGTTTTATTTTTTTCAACAAATTAATTTGGGGTTTTAGTGAATTGTTTTAAAATTGTGATTGGAAAAATTAAGGTTTTTTTTGGATATTAGGGTTCTTAGAAATTTGGGGAGGTATATGGGGAAGATGGTGGTAAAAAGACGAATTTGCCCTTACATGTTTCTCACATGATAATACTTAACGGCACATTTAACGTCACATCCAAAATAGAGACTCTCCAGGCAACAAAATTCAAACTTAGGGACGAGTGGTGTAATAAAAATGTTATAGGGATGACCGGTGAAAATGGTGCAAACCATAGGGACGACCCATGTAATTAACTCTTTTTGTTAAGATCTTGGATTATTAACCATGTGTGGTCTTGATGAATACTTGTTTTTGCTGAGACAAACTCCCATTTTTGAGGTGAATTAAAGATACCCAGATGGAAAGTTTTAAAATTTATTCAAGAATATTAAAAACCCAGATGGAAAGTTATGATTTTTTTGAATTTTGGAGTGATGTTAATCGTTCTTGAATTAGGATTGATTTGAATTTGAGTTTGTTAATGGCTGGTTTTCTTATATGGAAGATGAATCTGATTTTGACTTTTGACTTTTGACTTTTGGGGGCAAAATGACTAAAATACCCTCACGTGTTTTACACGTGAGGGAACCCTAACGGTGAAATTAGACGGACGTCTAAAATAGGGACGAAATCCGTAATTACTCTAAACTTTGGGACCATCCATGCAACTTTTCAAAATTAGGGACGATAACCGTAATTCTATATAAACCTTAGGGACGATCTATGTAATTTACTCTAAAATTAATAATAAAACAGTAAATATATTAAAAAGATGAGTATAATACATAACCTGATGTCATAACTTATGACTCAGAAAAGTGGGTTTTGACATCTGCAAATATAATAACGCGGAAACTAAAATTAAAAAATGATCCAATCTTATAACGGAGAGAACAAACTTTGAAGATGTAAACTAAAATTAAAAAATGTGGGGCCACATAACCTTGTTGTAATATAGGGTATGTGGGTTTTGTTTTGACTTCTGTAAAATATTTTAAAACGTAAGTCGATAGAACATTTTTTTTAAATTATACTTGAGATCTAAAGATAATAAAATAAACAAACATATACCTCTTATACAAAGCAGTACTAGTTTGTATCTTGTGCATCAATACTTGCAGAAGCACTATAAATACGCCCCTAATTCACATAAATCAATCAAAAAACATTAAATGGAGACGTTAGACGATAATTCAAGTATTCTTACCATCGAACAAGTCCAACCTTTATCCGACAACCAACTGCCTGCACGGTAAACTTGAAATTTCCTATTTCTTGTCTTTTTTTATTTTGAAGATTTTATTTATTTGAAGACATATATTGTTTTTTTACCAGGTATGAAGCTTCCAACAGTCAAAATCCTCCTGAATCAAACTGTAGTATAAGCATTAAAATGGAGAAACCAGACCACCGTTCAAATAGTACTACTGGAATACATGGACAAGTGGCCATTACCATTTCAGCTGGAGACGAAACCACACCGTCATCTGGCATAGATGATAATAGACTTCCTGCAGAGTAATTCTCCCGGAAACTTCAATTCCCATGTTTAACTGATTTTCGTATTCAATATATATTTTTTAAAGTAAATTATATAGTTGTTGGTTTATATCAAAATTACTAGTGTGAGACTTTTTCTAAAATAATTACAACATGCATCCCAAATGTTGCAATTCTATTATGTCGACGACCATTTTTCAAACGAAAACACAGAAATACCATTTTCCTTTTCAATTTCTTTTAATATATCAATATAATATTTTAACTATGATTTAGTCCCACTTGAGATCAATGTAGTTTGATCATGCAATGGAAACCGACGGTTTTAATTTATGGTTAGGTTTGATTCAGGTTTTTGTACGTCGAGGAAAGAAAGGGTATACCGTTCTTTTTTTTTATTATATTCAAATATTAAAAGAAACTGAAAAATAAAATAAAATATTTAGAAAACGGTATATCAATCTTTTCAGTTAAAAATGGTCAAAGATTGACCACTAACGTAGTACAACAGTGAGGACGCATGTGTAATTATTTAAGAAAATGTCTTAAACTAGTGATGCTGATATAATTGAACAAACATAAAAACCAACGATGTAATTTATTCTATTTTCTATTTTCTTTTGCAGATACAATTTAAATTATATCTTTAGCGAAAAAATACAACTTAAATTATATTACTTATTTCCTTTTTGAATGTTTTACCCCAGATATCATTACTATGAGAGAAAACTGAAGCTCATATATACCGTGGCTCTTGTCGTCATGTTTCCTGCCTTAGCACAACTTGCTCAACTCAAGTTTCAAAACCAAAAGTCGCCTTTTGAAACTCACACATTCTTTGCCTACATGGCTGTTGTTGCGTTTGTTGTTGCTATACCGTTGTCAGTGACTTTTTTTGCTACGGAAACCAACTTATTAGAGAGGTTTACCAACGAATGTGTGTCCCCTTTCTACTTCACTTACATCATCCTAAGATGTGCTTTTTGCTTCTCGGTCATTCTTGCACCTCTCGCACTTGTGTTGGTGTTGCTCGTAACTGACGGATATTACTGGATTGGGTATTTAATCATATCCACACTTTTTGTACTTGTATTAATGTATAACCTAATTGACTACCTAAAGTTACGTTGCAAAAAGAATTCATCCAGCTTGGGAAGTGTCCAAAGAGACGAGGGATCATTTCGATAGTAACTAGCAATGAATAGTCAAAAGCGTTTCTTATATGAAAGTTTTGTTTTCATGTATTCGTGAGTCGTGACCAATGTGTGTACAGTATTATTCAATATACCGTATAAAGTTTGTAATAAGGGTTGTTTGTTGATCAAGTGTTTTCGGTGGACTACACTTGAGTGCGATAAAGGTTGAATGTTTGGACATGCGGTGTAGCGATTCCCTTGCTATAATCCGTTAGTTGAGATGCAGTATTACGAAACAAAGATCGAATTAACTCATCCAATGGTGTGAATGGTGTGCTCTCCGTGTGAGGAAAATGTAGATAATAAGTGAAAGCGGGAGATATTAGATTAAAGATGATCATTTCCCAACATCACCACCACCACCACGGGCCTATATTATTTATAGCCCATTGATTATTTGTTTGTGAGCATAATGTGGACTACTGGACCACACTTCATTTGTATTCCCTATAAAATTTTGTTATACCATTCCTTTTTAATATTTTATGAAACACCAAAATGTTTCTCCCGCACCTTTATGATGGTTATTGAGTTTTATGTGTTGTCATGAACCTTTTTTTTCTTTCACATCATCTTTTGTTATTTTTGAATATTTTTTCGTCTCGCACTTAATAGCGAGATTAGTAAGAAAACAAAGATAGGCGGAAATACATTTATTGTTAAAGCCCAAACCTTGTTCCGTTATTTATAATTACGAGTTACTTAATTTGCTAAGAGCGGCAGTACTAGAAAACTGGCGTTTACCGATAGCCAAATCGGTCGGAATCGTCATCCCTGACAAATTTAGTCTGTCGGAAAAAGGGGCATCACAAAAAAGAAATTCAACAGAATTTCCGACAACCTTGAAAGCTTCCGACTGATTATTCTGTCACATATTTGTTGGAACTTTATTTAAAAATGTCAAAAAATCCGTCGGAAATATAAAAGTTATCGACAAATTTCCAATGGATTTGTTACAGACAAATTGAAGGCATTCAGACATATTCCCGACCGGATTGTTTAAAATAAAATTATATAAATATAATATTTACGTTTTAAATTATTATATTAAAGTCAATATTGAGATAAACATACACACTATGTGCAAAGCATTGTGCACTTACCGAACAATCATAAACAATTTGATTTGGGAACAAAAAAAAACATAACTATACAAACCTCAAAAAAAAAGCAACAAGATGTCATATAAATGTACATTAAATCTAAAAGTAAACTTCTAAATTCTTTATCTAGACAAGTTTAATAAAAAAATTAAAGTAAAACTTCAAAGAGGAGTTGATAGTAATTCTACAAGTTTGAAGTAGGCACTCTCTAAAGTATATCTTTATTCCAACTTCTTGCTTCCCCAATGTCACATAACCCATATCCTTATCACCTGAAACCAAACAAACCATTACTAATACTAGTATAATATCCGTTCGATGTAGCGACGATAATAAATATATAAATCGATGGTACATATTTTGTTACAAATAATTTTACGAACGATGAAGATTTTCGGTTTATTAACATCCAATTAGTTAAAAATTCTAAAGATTAACTCTATTTATTTGAAATTTTACACACTAAAAATTGATTGTTTTAAGTTATACAAAAAGAAATTAATTATTTTAAAATTTTAAGTATATATGGTATATGTGTTATGGAGGTATATTTGTAATTATGTAATAAATGTTTAGGTAAAAGGTTAATTTAGTAATCTTATGATGCTTAAATTTCAACATTTATACCCAAATGTTTTATAATGTACTAGTATGGTAATCGCGTGATGCAGCGTATGGAAAAAATCATATTCAACAACTTACAGTGGGGTAATGATTTATGGTAATTTATCATTTGTCTCGTTACATATATGTGAAGTTAATAGTTTAAAGTTCGGTTATTCGGAAATATAAAAAAGAATGTTGTGGTAACAATTTATGGTTCGACCATTCATCGATAATAATTATTATGTCATATGATCGATTCTCTCAATTCTTCTCCACTAACCTAAGGAATTTCAAATTTGTAAGTAAAGAAAAATTTAGATTCCAACGGATTTAAATTCCGTCATAAACTTCAAACAAACATGTTATGGAAAAGGAATTCAATTCAAATTCACTCAATTTTTTTCTAGATTTTGTGAAATAAACACCCTCGCATAATATTTTCCTTTCGGATCATTCAACCCATTTTGGTAATTCGACTTATTTGAAGATTAAGCTCATTTGCGAACATAACAAAAGTCTAGGTCATTTTTTTTAATAGTGACGTCTAATAATTTCATCCTCGGTCAAAAAGAGAATTTAATATATTTCCTGAATAGTATTCCCGCATAAACCCATGTTTTCCATAAACAAAACCTAATTTTTCTTCAACGGTGCAACAACAGATTAAATAAACATTCAGACACTACGCTTTCTAATCGTTTATCGTTTTGCTTTTCAAGCCGAAAAAAATATTTCCATTCAAGACATTCAAATTCAGTCTATTTCCATGAATCCATTATGTGACAACTGTCACTTTTCCGACTCAGATTAGTCTAATATGCCGTATGCTCTTACCGGGTTTACAAATTTTTTTATAAAAAGAGCTTTACATTTTCTTTTATGTATAATGATTACTTGTGACATGTGTGTATACCCTATATGTTATGCTATTGTTTTCGTTAGGTGCACAATAATTACTTTCTCACTAGTCGAGCTCCTAGATAACTTATCGAGAAGTCAGTATTTGATTCATTAGTATACTTTAGTTTATGAACTTGTGATATATATATATATATATATATATATATATATATATATATATATATATATATATGAGCTTTCAATTTGCCTAAGAACTTCAGTTCGTATTGTTAAATTAGTTGCTATATCTTTAGCGAAAAAATACAATTTAAATTA
Source organism: Senecio squalidus (assembly GCA_910822075.1). Taxonomy (NCBI): domain Eukaryota; kingdom Viridiplantae; phylum Streptophyta; class Magnoliopsida; order Asterales; family Asteraceae; genus Senecio; species Senecio squalidus. Next base: position 21,002,160 of record CAJVGC010000591.1, read on the forward strand.
TATTACTTACTTCCTTTTTGAATGTTTTACCCCAGATATCATTACTATGAGAGAAAACTGAAGCTCATATATACCGTGGCTCTTGTCGTCATGTTTCCTGCCTTGGCACAACTTGCTCAACTCAAGTTTCAACACCAAAAGTCGCCTTTTGAAACTCACACATTCTTTGCCTACATGGCTGTTTTTGCGTTTGTTGTTGCTATACCGCTTTCAGTGACTTTTTTTGCTACGGAAACCTACTTTTTAGAGACGTTTACAAACGAATGTGTGTCCCCTTTCTACTTCACTTACATCATCCTAACATGTGTTTTTGCTTCTCGGTCATTCTTGCACCTCTCGCACTTGTGTTGGTGTTGCTCGTAACTGACAAATATTACTGGATTGGGTATTTAATCACATCCACACTTTTTGTACTTGTACTAATGTATAACCTAATTGACTATCTAAAGTTACGTTGCAAGAAGAATTCATCCAGCTTGGGAAGTGCCCAAAGAGATGTGGGATCATTTCGTTCCATAGTAACTAGCAATGAATAGTCAAAAGCGTTTCTTATATGAAAGTTTTGTTTTCATGTATTCGTGAGTCTGTGACCAATGTGTGTACAGTATTATTCTATATACCTTATAAAGATTGTAATTAGGGTTATTTGTTGATCAAGTGTATTCGGTGGACTACACTTGAGTGCAATAAAGGCTGAATGTTTGGATTGGGGTGCAACGATTCGGTTGAAGGATTCCTTTGCGATAATCCATTAGTTGAGATGCAGTATGACGCAACAAAGATCGAATTAACTCATCCAATGGTGTGAATGGTGTGCTCTCCATGAGAGGAAAATGTAGATAATAAGTGAAAGCGGGAAAATTACCAAAATAACATAAATTTTGGGGTGTATTTTACAACATGTTAATTTTTTCAAAGTTTTACAAAAGTCACATAGTTAGCATAATACGAACCCTCAATTATGCTAGCTATGCGAACTCACCTTTCTTTTTTCTTCTTCTTTCTTTGGATATTTATGCAAGTTATATATTTATATAAGAGAAATAGAATGTATGTTTGAAAAGTAATGAAATGTGAACATATTTTGTCCCTATTACTTTGAAGATGTATGTGTTTGGATATTGTCCAACATTAGAGGTGGAGTAAAATGAAATGTGGTTTATAAGGGTTATTGAATATACTTAAACATGTTTAAAATCTTTGAAAAAAAAATCCTATGAGTTAATCTTTTATTTAAATCTTTTTGATATATTTGATATAATTCAAGTACTATATCATTTTTTTTCTTTCCAAAATAATACATTAATTAACAAACTAAATCAAAAGTAATAAACTCATAAATTCATTGTGTCTTTGTCAAAAAAAAAAAAATTAAATAAAAAAAATATCTTAAAAATTCAAAAATATGCTAACATCGACGTCATTATGCTAACAGTGACGTCATTATGCTAACAGTGACGTCATTATGCGAACAGTGACGTCTGACATCATTTATGCGAACAATGATGTTATTTATGCGAACAATGACGTCATTTATGCGAACAGTGATGTCATAGTTCGCATATGATGACGTCAGTTCGCATAATTTTAAATTTTTTTTTTTTTTAAAATTTTGGAGCTCGCATATGCGAACTCCATGTATCATATGCAAACTCCATGATATTTTGTAAAATATTTTACAGATCTTGATATTTTGTAAAATACCCCACTTCCCTTTTGCTAATTTTGTAATTTCTCTTAAATTAAACCCACCATCACCACCACCAGGGCCTATATTTTTTAGAGCCCATTTATTATTTGTTTGTGAGCATAATGTTGGCTGGATATGTGGTACACTTCATTTGTATTCAATATAAAATTTTGTTATACCATTCCTTTTAATCTTTTATAAAAAAACCAAAATATTTCTCCTGCACCTTTAGGATGGTTATTGACTTATTGTGTTTCATGTGTAATGAACTTTTGTTTTCTTTTACATCATCTTTTGTTATTTTTGAATATAACAGGATTACAGAATACTTAGCCGGAAATACATATATTGTTAAAGCCCAAACCGTGCTCCGTTATTTATAATGACTAGTTGCTTAATTTGTTAAGAGCAATGGTTACACTTAAAATTGTTTCCAGAAATGTTTTTGCAAGCGTAGACTTTCCCATTTGCTAATGTACAAACAATGGCGTAAATTCATAAGATTTTTCTTTATCAATATTCTAATCCAGATTTTGGCTAAATATGTTAGTAAAGACATCTGAACAAATAATAAAAAACAAATCAGTAATCACAAGACTACATAAAATTAGATAACAATGTTTTGAAAAATGATTGAAAACGAAGATTTTCTTACCCGTGTTTCACGACGGGATAATATTACTATTTTGATTGCGTTTGTGTCCGCGTGTTATACGAAGATCAAGTCGAGATTACCACGCAATGTCGAGATATTTTTTAAAATTACACATATTGATAGAAATATGAACTATATATGAAAAGACATATATACCCTTATCTTATTCATTACTCTCTATATTAAATGTGGTTGCTGCCTATGGTTCTGTGCCCGATTTGGACTTTTACCCGGTTTCATTGGGCTTTTAGCCAGCCCAGTGCACTAGTTGATAAAGCCAGCCCAGTACAGTAGTTGATAGCTTAAAACTTGGTGAATGGCAAATCCTCTGCCACGTCTCCGGCTCATCAACACACGTGTCCAACACCAACCTCTTTTATATAAATGAGCATGTGTGAAAAAACTTATATAATATACCTTTACCCATATCTATTTATTATAAAGAAATAAGATCTACAATAAACATTGACGTCATGTGAATTTTGAGGGCCCTATGCAAATTGTGCAATTCTGCCAAGGGGTTTTGAACCCGTAATTAGAGTACACAAATACAACGCGCTTATCAATTGAGCTAGAAGATGGATCGATAATTTATTGACTTCCATATTAATATAATTAGATTATTATCACACGATAAAGCGAATAAATATAAATAAAAATTAAATTAAATTGTAAATTTTATGTTTATAGACACGTTCTTTTAAATTATTATGAGAATACAATATAAATTTATATTTATACACATTTTATTTATAGTTATAATAACATATATAAATTTATGTTTATACACATATATTAATATTTTGTATTTAAAGGTTTTAGAATAATAATAACTAGATTATTGTCCCGTGATAGATCTAATAAAGATAAAAATTGAATAGTAAAACTTTATGTTTATGTAGATTTTAGATTATTATGAGAAAACAATTTTATACGTTATATACCTATACGTTTATACACATTTGTTTATAGTTATACTAACACATACACCTTTTAGTTTATACATATGTTTTGATATTTTTTATTAGGAGATTTTAAAATAACAATAAGGTAAATCATAGTCCAATTGAACGATTTCATAAGTAAATTAAAATTATGTTTTTCATTTTAGTAGAGATAAAATGAAAGAAAGAATGTAATTATGTATTGTAAAATAGTGTAAAATAAAAACAGTATTTGATTTGAGCGATTTAATAAGTAAATTAAAATTATGTTTTTCATTTAGTAGATATGAAATAATAGAAAGAATGTAATTATGTATTGTAAAAGGGTTTAAAATGAAAGCAATATTTGATGACATCATCAATCTGATCTAACAGCTGAAATCAAAGAGGTTAATCCATCTAAGTACCTTATTTCGCCATGTGGTATTTAAGGCCCATCTTTATTATATATTAAAGATAAAATAAATCATAGTTCAGTAAGAGACATATGTTTTTTATTGTAATAATGGTAAAATTGAAAAGAGAATGAAATTATGTATTGTAAGAGGGTGTAATGTGAAAAAAAAAATATTTGATAACATCATCAATCTCATCTTACGGTTGAAATCAAATATCTAACTTATCAAAAGAATATTACTTCGTCATATGACATTTAAGACTCATATTTTATTATAAATTAAATATTAAAGATAAAAAAAATAATTAAGATTTTGGGGCCCTAAAAAAAACCGAGGCACTACCTGATATCATTTCTCACCTTTAAATATTATCTTTTACATCTTTTTTTTTTGAAACGGCAAATGTTAGTGATTCGGGGCCACATGCGACCCACGAACCATACACCAAAGTTAGTTATAAATCTCCTAATAATCACCTAAGGAGGGACCCCGGAGGCTCGAACCCAAGACCTCCCCTAGGGGGGGACAACCTCCTACCAATGGGACAAACCCAATTGGCTTATCTTTTACATCTAAATCCCTAAATTTATTTATTATATTTTTCAGTTTTAACATTGTTTTTGCTACATTTAAAAATACCCCATATATCAATTATCAAACTCACTTACCAATGAAAAATATTTTCTCACAGAAAAACAGGCTCTCTTATCCATTAAAGATGATGAACAATAGACCCGAAAGTTCCAATTACTATTGTTATTCTTTTCTCGTGTTTGATGTTGGACCCATATTATTTGTGATCCTCATTGATCATTTATCCTTACTGATATGATGACTGACACTAACTGAAATCTGTGTCTAGTAAATATTCGATGGACGTATTTACCTTAACGACACTATAGATTTCCCATTAGGTGATCGGAACTATGAGAGCTTATAATATAAACACTTATTAAACACCAAGGACTGAATGGTACACACTCCTAATTTGAGTGTCTATATAAGGACCATCATAAACCCTTATTAGGGTTGGTCACTTAAGCCACCATCATCATCCCTAACACACACTAAGTGTTCTCTCTCAAATAATCCATCCTAATACGATCATCTCATTTTGGGAATCGATGGCTAACATATTCAATAACATCACAGGATCATCAGGAGGTAAGTAAATAACATGAATCAATCTAATTTAATCCAACATGTGGTATCAGAGCCAATGGCTCGTGATTATCCATTGGTTCATGTTTATTTATTGCTTGGTCTATTGCTATTATTATTCTGCAAATTATCTGGCCGGCGATTTTGATTTCTGATGGAAAAATGGTGTTTTTTGAGACCTGCGGCGGCTGAACAGCAACCCTAATTTCGATGAACTTCGTCCGTGCGGACGAAGGCTCATCCGTACGAATGAGTTTCTTGATTCGTGCGAACCTAACTTGTTCATTAGCACGAACCAAAGACTATCTCATGCGAACCTAATTTGTTCATACGTGCGGATGTGTTGCTTGATTCGTGCGAACCTGACTTGTTCATTAGCACGAACTAAGATTCATCTCATACGAACCTAACTGTTGATCCGTACGAATCTAGGCTAAATGCGTGCGAACCTAGGCTTACATCCGTACGAACTTAAACATTACATCCGTACGAGTCTAGGATTAATCCGCACGAACCTGGACTTACATCCGTACGAATCAATACTCATCCGTACGAATATAATCTCATCCGTACGGATGACTACAGACCCTAATTTGGTAAGTTTTTTTAGAGTTTTACTGGTTCCCTTATTTGCCGTCTGACCCAAAATCAGTTTTTTAGAGTTTTACTGGCTCAGCCCCTTGACCCCGCAAGGGGACGCAGCCCCCTTGACCCCTGCTTTACTGTCGTGGTAACTCTGTCACCTTATTTATATGTGACCTTATTATACTTATGCACTAATATTCATGTTTTCATCTTTTGTTGCCCAAAGGTCAAAGGTGATTCCTATGATTGCATTTTTTCTTTTAGCATAATAAACACGTAGGATATTAATTCTGCCCAAAGGTGATTTAATGTACTTGTGTGCTTAAAAGGATTCTTATTATGCCTTAAAACTAAACACCGTGTTGCATAAACCTTATGCTCATAATTTTACTTAGATATTAGTTATTTCTGCCCAAAGGTGATGTAACATCTAAGTAGAGCCTTACTTTAGCTTATTATTTTGGTGTTTTTTAATAGGCTTACCTATCACTGGCTTCATTATTAATATGGTCTTAGTCTCAGGAACATTACTGTTAGGTCTACTTATTTTAGACATTACTCTAGTTCTATTACCTTAAGGGACATTACTTAGTCTGCCTTATATAGCTAACTCTGTCACTATAAAATCTTCTAATACTCGTATCATAAATCTAAATCCTCCTTATTCTCCTTATTCTCCACTACAGTACCAAACTTCGGCATTGAGGCACTTACTGGTGCTAACTTCACTTCTTGGAAGGATCAACTTTACTTAACTCTGGGAACGCTTGACATGGACTATGCTATTCGCCATGATGAACCCGCCGCTATTACTGCTGCGTCTACTGCGACTCAGAAAGCGGACTTTGAGAAGTGGGAAAGGGCGAATCGGTTGTCCCTAATGATGGTCAAGAACTCAATTCATCCCAGCATCCGAGGAGCTATCCCTGATAATGACAAAGTGAAAACTTACATCACATCTGTTGAGGATAACTTTAAGGGATCGTCTAAGGCAACTGCGAGTAGCTTAATGCTACAGATGCTAACTCTTAAATATGAAGGTTCTAATGGTGTCCGTGACCACATAATGAAGATGGTTGACATGTCTCACAAGCTTAAGGATTTGAAAATGGAAGTCTCAGATAATTTTCTTGTGCACTTCATAATGACTTCCTTGCCTGCTCGGTTCGACACTTTCAAAGTGAATTATAATGCTATGAAAGATAAATGGTCGATAAGTGAACTGATTGCTATGTGCGTTCAAGAGGAAGGTCGTCTTAAGCACATTCAACCTGAAGATGTTCACCTTACTACCACTTCAAACCCCAGGAAGAGGAAAGGTAACTACAGTAATAAGACTGAAAATAAAGTCCAAAATCACGGTGCTGCTACCTCTGGCCCAAAATCCTCAAATACTAACTGCAAATTATGTCGCTCCAAAGGGCACGGACAGAAAGATTGCTCTAAATTCAAGGACTGGCTAGCTAAGAAAGGTAACATTCTTTACGTAATATTTGATTCCTTTACTACTGATGTTCCATTTAATACATGGTGGGGTGACTCTGGTTCTATGGTCCATGTGACCAATTCCTTACAGGGATTCCTTACAATCCAGAAGCTACCAAAGGACCAAAGAAAACTTAGAGTTGGAAACGGTGATCTCTTAAATGTCGAAGCCATGGGGATTTTAAATTTACATATGAATACCGGAAAGTGTATTAGATTAATAGATACCTTATATGTACCGAGAATTACTCGGAACCTTGTATCTATATCTAGACTTGATCTTGAAGGTTATGTAATTACTCATGGTTGTGGCAGGATCACTTTTACTCTTAATAATGAATTGTTTGGTTGTGGTTTTGTGGATGGATTACTGTATAAATTAGAACTAGATCATAATTTCTCACACTCTTTGTTGTCTCTTAATATTGATGACATAACTAAAACAAAGACAAAATCACTTAAACAAGCAGAGAATTCCTCCACATTGTGGCATAAACGTCTCGGCCACATCTCACGAGATCGCATGACACGACTCGTAAAAGAAGGAATCTTACCCTCTCTTGATTTTAGTGATTTTGAAACATGTATTCAATGCCTCAAAGGCAAAATGGCTAAAGGGAATAAGAAAGGAGCCACCAGATGTTCCAACTTGTTGGAAATAATTCATACTGATATTAGTGGCCCCTATCCCGCATCAATAACAGGACATACATCATTTATTACATTCATTGACGATTATTCGCGTTATATGCACCTTTATCTGATTAAAGAAAAATCTGAATCCTTACAAACTTTTGTCGATTATAAAACTTTGGTTGAAAACCAACTTGATCATAAGATAAAAGTTGTCCGATCAGATAGGGGAGGTGAGTATTACGGTAAACATACTGATATTGGTCAAGCTCCCGGTCCCTTCTATAATTTTTGCAAGGAACAGGGCATAATTAACCAATACACCATGCCAGGTTCTCCTCAACAGCATGGTGTTGCTGAAAGTAGTCGTGACGAAAAAAACCGAACCCGAACCGAAACCGAAACCGGAAAAAAAAAACCGAAACCGAAACCGGGTCAAACCGGGTTTGACCAAACCCGCCGGTTTGAAACCGGTTCGAGGTATCCTAAGCAAAACCGGGTTGAGACCGGGTTGAACCCGAACCGGTTCAGGAACCGGTTTCTGAAACCGGGTTGAACCCGACCCGGTCAACTATCCTAAATCCACCATTTCTTCTAAATCCACCATTTCTTCCCCCCAATTCATTTCTTCCCTTTTCTCTGTTACCCTAAATCCACCATTTCTCCCCATTTTCAATTCCACATTTTATCTAAAAATCATGGCTGCAATAACTTCACTATCATTTTGTGGTCTCACTCAATCCTCATCCGATAGAAAATCATCTCTTATTTCAACTTCAGATACCCTCAATTTGATAATCATGATCAGAAAAAAAAGTATATGTTATAAACTTACATTATCGATATTTTCAGCTCCGAAAGCATAATCATCGTCACCGAAGTCGTTGAACAGTTCAAATTCCATTTTGTGACATGTAAAAATAGGTATTGAATTTGGAAATTTTGATTTATAAATAATTGAAATTTGGGAGTTTTGATATTGATTGGAATTCCTAGGGTTGATGAAATTGGTTTACGAGGGAATTAAGGGAGGGTTTTTGGTTTGAGATTTGATTAATTTGATGAAGTAGCTTTCCATCAGGTAAGTTATTTACTTTTGTGACGGGAGTCCCAAAAATGGGACGGGCGTCCCTCGCTAACCGGTTTGGAACCGGTACGAACTGGTTTCCATAAGGTTGGGTTTTTTGAACCTCAAACCCGATTGAACCCGAACCGGGTTGAACCCGAAACCGGTTTGATATGTTTGACCAGAACCCAGTTCGGTTTCAAACCCGATTCGGGTTATGGTCAAACCCGAAAATGACACCTCTAGCTGAAAGGAGAAACCGAACTTTAATGGACATGGTGAGAAGTATGCTCGCCAACACTAACCTACCCCAATTTCTTTGGACTGAGGCCTTAAAAACAGCCGTTCATATACTCAATAGGGTTCCATCAAAATCTGTCCCTAAAACTCCTTATGAGATCTGGACAGGTAGGAAACCGAGTCTAAAATATATGAAAGTATGGGGCTGTCCTGCCGAAGCAAAAGTCTATAACCCTAACTTAAAGAAACTGGATCCTAAAACCCTTACATGTTTCTTTATTGGTTATCCCGAGAACTCAAAAGGTTATCGGTTTTACTGTCCTTCTCACTCTACCCGCATCATAGATACGCAACATGCCACTTTCCTCGAAAATTCAGAGATCAGTGGGAGCACGACAAATCCTGATTTAGATTTGCAAGAAGTACAAGAAGCGGGGGGAAACCACTCGTCGGTTATTATTATTCCTCCGATAAGTCCTCTTGTACCCAACGCTGCTCCTGTTACGCCTGGATCTCCTAATGAACCGGTTGAACCTCCCATGCCTCCTAATCTAAACGCCGAAGAACCCGTAATTCAGCTCAGGAGATCATCAAGGGCTGGCAGAAACACAAATTTTGATGATTTCGAGACTTATCTGGCTGAAGTCGAAAATATTGGGAAACTTACTGATCCAACCTCTTACCGAGAAGCTATTAATAGTGATCAGGCCACTCATTGGATTGAAGCCATGGTTGAAGAGCTCAAATCCATGGAGCGTAATGGCGTTTGGGTATTGGTTCCACTTACTAAAGGATCCAAAGTAATTGGTTGTAAATGGGTGTACAAAACCAAATTAGACCCGAATGGAAACGTCGAACGCTATAAGGCCAGACTGGTTGCAAAAGGCTTTACTCAAAAGGAAGGAATCGATTATCAAGAGACCTTTTCTCCTGTCTCTCGTAAAGATTCCCTAAGAATCGTCATGGCACTCGTAGCTCATTATGATTTAGAGTTACATCAGATGGATGTCAAGACCACTTTCCTAAATGGTGACTTGCAAGAAGACGTATACATGCAGCAACCTGAAGGATTTATTCCAGAAGGTAAAGAGCACATGGTCTGCAAGTTGAATAAATCGATATATGGGTTGAAACAAGCATCACGACAATGGTACCTTAAATTTGATGAAGTCGTGAAATCTGATGGCTTCCTAAAGAATCAAGTGGATAAATGCACCTATCTCAAGATCAGTGGGAGTAACTTTATTATCCTTGTTTTGTATGTGGATGATATTCTACTTGCAAGTAACAACTTGGATCTGCTACATGAGTCGAAGCGAATGCTTTCGCATAATTTCGACATGAAAGATCTCGGTGATGTCTCTTATGTTTTAGGTATCGAAATAAATCGAGACAGACGTAATGGTGTTCTAGGTCTTTCCCAAAGGGCTTATATTGACCGTATTCTAGAACGCTATAACATGCAGCACTGCACACCCAATGTGGCTCCGGTAGTTAAAGGGGACGTATTTGGACCTCATCAAACTCCGAGCACTGAAACTGAGAAGGCTGAAATGAGGATGATACCTTACTCATCTGTAGTTGGGAGCATTATGTACGCTCAGGTCTGTACTCGACCAGATATCGCTTACATCGCTGGTATGCTGGGGCGTTACTTATCTAACCCCGGATTAGCACACTGGAAAGCGGCTAAAAAGGTTCTACGATATCTGAAAGGGACCAAAGACTACAAATTAACTTATAGAAGAAGTGACAACTTGGAAGTAGTAGGTTATTCTGACTCTGACTTTGCTAAAAGCAAAGAAGACCATAAATCTACTTCTGGGTATATTTTCATGTTAGCTGGCGGACCAATCTCTTGGCGGAGTCATAAACAGAAACTGACCACGACGTCTACTATGATGGCTGAATATGTTGCCGTTTATAATACAACCTGTCATGGGATGTTGTTAAGGAACCTGATCAGTGGACTCAAACTCGTCAACTCAATCTCTAGACCATTGAAGCTTTACTGTGATAACTCAGCTGCTGTAACTTTCTCGAACAGTAACAGTTCGACTGGCGCTGGGCTGTATCTCGACACAAAGTATTTGTTTGTACGCGAACGGGTTGAGGAAAATGTTCTTTGTGTTGAGTACATAAGTACACATGACATGCTAGCGGATCCGATGACCAAAGGTCTTCCTCCTAATATATTCGTAGGACACGTGTCGAATATGGGGCTTACAAAAGACTTAATTTAATAGCATGATGTACTTATTGGTCATTATTATTTATTAATGAAAAATTTTCCTCCTTATTCAGATTTTGTTTGTCTATTATTTACACCTTATGCGCATAACTGTGTTGGACATTATTATAACAAAATTTGTCTTAGTTGGTCTATCATTGCTTATTCAGTTTTGAATTTGAGTCATAGTTTGACTAGTGGGGGTCCTGAGTAGATGTTCTTCTCTACGACTGTACTTATCAACTATGATTTCGGTTTTAAACAAAATGAGTATTATCTCGTACGGACTTATTAATACTCATAGATAAATGATCCACTTGGTCAAGTGGGAGAATGTTGGATCCATATTATTTGTGACCCTCATTGATCATTTATCCTTACTGATATGATGACTGACACTAACTGAAATCTGTGTCTAGTAAATATTCGATGGACGTATTTACCTTAACGACACTATAGATTTCCCATTAGGTGATCGGAACTATGAGAGCTTATAATATAAACACTTATTAAACACCAAGGACTAAATGGTACACACTCCTAATTTGAGTGTCTATATAAGGACCATCATAAACCCTTATTAGGGTTGGTCACTTAAGCCACCATCATCATCCCTAACACACACTAAGTGTTCTCTCTCAAATAATCCATCCTAATACGATCATCTCATTTTGGGAATCGATGGCTAACATATTCAATAACATCACAGGATCATCAGGAGGTAAGTAAATAATATGAATCAATCTAATTTAATCCAACATGTGATTCCAACCAGCTTTAATTCCTTGGGGCTCTATAAATTTGAAGTCTAGCATGAAAAATATTTCATTATGTAAACTAGAAGCTAAAGATCAATACATTAATTTGTTTTTTTTAGGTTATTTTGAAAATATAATAATGGAGGCTTTTGCATTTTGTGTTTCAGGATCGATTACCACGCTTTATTTTATATGTCATATTTTCAGGATGGATTTTATATGCGGGTTTAGTGACATTCCTTGATTTGAAGTCTCAAAACGTAGAGCAATTTGATGGTTTCTTTAACGAGATGTACCTTGTTGCAATTTTTCCGTGTCTTATCGTTGATATGATATTGTTTCGTATAAATAACATCGACTTGGGAAGCTCAATCTCAAACTCAAGCGACGAGAAGAGAATATTATATGATCTCCTTTATTGTATCGTGCTTTTTCGGTTGAGCTTTGTGGTGAGGAGCATCCTCAGCTGGATAATGATGGTTGAACTGTTTTTAATCTTAGTTGCACATAGCTTCTACACAATTATGTTGATCCGAAAGAAATTTCTGTGCCACTTCGAATCTCATCTAGTTATCAAAAAGAATCTGTGAGTAGCTAATCGATTTTGCCTTGTTTTAAATTTAATTTTCTTGGTTTTTGTCTTCGGTTTTCTTGTTATGGTGTCTTGATTCCTAATGTTGTTGTAAATTTTCTGTTTCAGGTTCGATAGCACCTTCTATAATAGGTTGGCCATGCAGATGGGAAGTGTTTTGGTTTGGACTCTAGCACTAGTTCTTAATCTGGTGAGGAAGTTACGAATCGAAAAGCAAATTCCTTTTGAAATTGATAGTTTCTTTGTGAACATGTCTATTGTATTGGGTCAAACGGGGTCAAACCCACATAAATGGGTAATCACACCCGCTGACAAAAGACAAAAGTTACAAAACCGGCGGTTAAATAACTGTAAATTAGTTATTTAACAAAAGACACAATGGTTCCTTGAACCGACACAACCTTTACTTGAACCGACACGTCACTTAGACATACCTTTTCGCTATCTATAAATAGAGTAGGATTATGTAAGAACAATTTGTCAGAAACATATATATGAAATCTTATATTTTGATTATTTGGTTGTCAGAATCGTCAATTCGATCCAGCAATTGGTATCAGAGCTTGGTTGATTAACCAGATAATCATCATATACCGCATGTTTTTGACCAGTTTTTTCGAATCAGAAACAACAAAACAAAAGTTTGATGAAAATCGCCACAAATCATACCTGATTCTGAAAAAACAAAAAAATCGAACACCAGATCGATCCATAAAAATCGATTCGAATTAGCAGAGAAAGCCCCAAATTTCGTAGCAAGGAGGCGGTTTGATTTCGCACAGAAAGATCCAGAGGAAATCACACAGAGAGAAGAAAAAAAATAACGGGGCGGGTGATTACAAAGAGGAGAAACAAGGTTTTTTTTTTAATACCCACAGATCAGACGAGCCTTTAAGAAAAAATACCCACACATAAAAAAAACTACAGGCTAAGGGCCATCGGGCATCTTTCACTTTTACTTTTTTTCTTTCTTTTATATTTATGTTAGATTTTTTGGCTTTTGAAAAATACATATAGGAAAGTAAATAATAAAGGTAAAAGTAAATAGAATGAAGTTTTGTATTTTATTTAAAAGAAAAAAAACTTTTCGCTTTTAACAAATACAAGACAGCAAGATTTTTGGATAGGAACTAGGAGCCCAAAATAAAACTAATTTGTAGCCTAGATAGCAATTTTTTTTGGGTAGTAGCCCAAAATAAAACTAGGTTGTAGCCTAGATAGCAAGATTTTTGGGTAAGAGCCCAAAATTAAAACTAGGTTGTAGCCTAGATAGCAAGATTTATGGGTAGGAGCCCAAAATTAAAACTAGGTTGTAGTCTAAACAGAAAGATAATTGGGTAGGAGCCCAAACAAAATTAGGTCGTAGACTAGAAAACAAGATAATCGGGTGGTAGCCCAAAGAACAAGAGAAAAGAGAAGACCAACGATTCAGGGAATCCTTCCAAGAAGAGAAGACTAACGATTCAGGGAATCGTTCCAAGAAGAGAAGACCAACGATTCAGGGAATCATTCAAAAGAAGGGAAACCAATTAATTCAGAGAATTAATCAAAGAAAACCGAGAGAGAAACAGATTCGAAAAGGAAGAAAAAGGATACAAACGATTCAGGGAATCACCTTGTACATCAAATAGAAGAAGGAAGAAGATAACAGCCAACGATTCAGGGAATCGTTGTTCCAGAGAAGACACCAACGATTCGGGGAATCGTTCCAGAAGAAAGAAGAGGAATACAAGATTAGAAGAAAGAAAGAGAAATCAGAAACCAACTCGGTTCTGATTATAAGAAATAAATAAGCATGACAGACGGAGACAAGAGTAATGACGCATCCAGCAGTTCAAACAACAAGAACTATGGAGAATGGCGAAGTAAAGACTTCAACAAAGAAAGCAAGGAAAGCATGAAATGGCAAGATAATCCAAATAAACGCAGATCAAGTACGAGTCAAGGAAAACAAGATAAAGGCAAGATCAGCGTTTGTGATTACGGGGGAGAATATTGGGTCAAGCGGGGTCAAACCCACATAAATGGGTAATCACACCCGCTGACAAAAGACAGAAGTTACAAAACCGGCGGTTAAATAACTGTAAATCAGTTATTTAACAAAAGACACAATGGTTCCTTGAATCGACACAACCTTTCCTTGAACCGACACATCACTTAGACATACCTTTTCGCTATGTATAAATAGAGTAGGATTATGTAAGAACAATTTGTCAGAAACATGTATATGAAATCTTATATTTTGATTATTTGGTTGTAAGAATCGTCAATTCGATCCAACATATTGTTACTTTATCCGCGGTTGCACTCACTTCTTGGATAAACTGGTGCACACGAAACTCCATCAAGGAAACTCGTCACAAGATCCTAAACATTACCTTATGTTTCTCGATGATTGTTTCACATGTATCGCTTTTGATGTCGTGCGTTCCTGACAACCTCAAATGTATAGGACAATGCGCCATCTGTGTAATCTTTGTGATCGTCGTTGCATATAACTTCAGTGGCTACATGAACGGAAATTGCACTTTGGAAGATCAGCAAGTGCAAACCAGCCAAGAAGACGAAAAGTAATCATCTTTGAGTAGCTAATTGTGGCATTTAGCAGGGCGCGCATACACTAATATACTCCGTATAGCTTGCGGTTTCTTTATTCGTACCCCCTCACAACATCAACTGGATCTGGTTTGTAATCATGTCTACTTTACATGATCATAGTTTTATATAACTGCATGAAGTTGAAGGACAAGAAAGTGTTCGATTTGGAAGATGATCAAGTGATCATCCTAGAAGACAGAATCGATAATCAGCCGTGACAACTTCCACGATGTTACTCTCGTGACGTACCTTATTTTCACTCCCTTTAGCTTCTCGCTTTTGGGTTGTTTTTAGTACATACAGATGCACACAATAAAAATTACGAAATATTTATAATATATATGTTACATTTTTTGGTGCTATACAATATTAACCCATAAAAACTTATGTATTATAACTTTTTCTTTTGTATATTTTTTTATATTTTATTTTTTAATTCAATAAAAATACCTCAATGTCGCATATAAATTTCGTATATGCTTAATAATGTTTACTATAAATATTGGCCACTACTTATTGTAAAGTCGTATATAACCCCAGTCACATAACACGAGTACGTTGCTAGTAAATGCCAAAATTAGCTACTCAAAGATTATTATGTTTTAGTTTTGGGAGGTGTAGATGGTGATATATGGGGATATGGTTCAATCAAATATACCCTTATTATTTGCATCTATTAAAGTTTATGTTTGCGCTTGTAGCAGGAGTTTTGATATATTTCAACTTGTGGGCCAAAAGAGACGTGTGATTCGTAAAGAGGAAAAATGATGCAATGACGATATACTAATTTACAAAACCACACTTAAGTCTATAAATACTATTAATTATACCTTATAGATCTATCTATTTTTATTTAAGGATCAAAAATAGCACATCTTCGTAGAAAACTCAGTAATAATAATAAATAATAATAATATTAATAAAATGTAAAAAGAAACATAATACAAAGAAAAAATAGAAATCAATACTCTCTGTTCTAAAAAAAAAATTGCCTACCCTTAAAAAAAAGTTTAATCTTTTAGATTCCAAAGTAATTTGACGTCTTTAATATAGAGGCAAAATAGGTAATCTAATGAAAAAATAATCTATTAACTGCATTTATCTTATTTTAATTGTTTTTGTTTTTATACATTTTTCTTGGGACGGATGAAGTATAAATCTAATAAAATGATTAAATAATAACAAAACATAATCATTAAGTTTATTATTATTATGTGTTCTCAAGTTTTATTTTTAAGATAAAGTAATATAAAGAAAATGAAATAAATAAATTATCGTGGTCTCAAGTTTTTTTAGGAAGAAAAGCAAAGAAAAAGAAATGATTAAAATGTAAAGTTTATACGTTTTCTTTAATAAAATATTTCGGTCATTTTTGGGTGATTGTAAACTAAAATAAATACTTTTTTTATTTTAATTTCTTTTCCTTTACATTACTTTTTTTCCCTTTAATTTTAGGCTCGAAAATAGAGCGCAACAGGAGTGCAAACAAATATATCCTTATTATTTGCATATGTTAAAATTACTAAAAAAATTAAAGGTATAACATTTGCCTTTATTATAAATTACAAACTAGATTATTGCCCCGCGATAATGCGGAAAAAAATAAAAATTGACTAGTAAATTTTATATTTATGTAGATTTTAATTTATTATGAAAAAAATAATATTATATGTATAATAATATATATAGTTTTATAATAACATATACACTTTTACGTTTATGCACATGTTTTGATATTTTGTATCAGAAGATTTTATAATTATAATAAGTTAAATCATAGTACAAATTGAATGATTATATAAGTAATTATAGTTATGTTTTTTATTTTAGTAAATATAGAAAGAAAGAGAGAGTGTAATTATGTATTGTAACAGAGTGTAAAATGAAAATAATTTTTGATGACATCATCAATCCGATCTAACGACTGACATCAAAGAAGTTAACTCATCAAAGGGACCTTAATTCGTCATGTTGCTTTTAATGTCCCTCTTTTATTATATATTAAAGATTAAAGATTAAAGATTAAAGATTGGATAATGGATACGTATATGTTAATTCCTCTGTCCTATTCTACACTCTTGTTTTCACTTTTTAAAAGAAGAAAAAGAAAATTAATTTTAATTTTAAATATTTTTATTTGTATTATATAATAGGCCTAAGTGCATAAAATTGTAGTAAACTTTGTTCTTGTGTTTTATATGTAACGGTCTAAATTTTTGTTGACATGCAACTAACTTAATTTTCAAATATTTCTCAAAAAATTCCACTTCACATATCATTTCAGAAAAAAAAGTTAAATACACACAATAGAGATTCTGAAAGTTGGATACACAAAATAGCAAAACGGAAAAAGTTTATTACACTTTTATGCACTTAAAGATATATAATACTTGATAAAATTATATCCATTAAAATATATTTGAGACCCACTTCATTAATATGTTTTATATCAATTACTAGATTATTGTCCCGCGATAGCGCGGAAAAAAATAAAAATTGAATTGTAAACTTTATGTTTATGTAGATTTTAGGTTATTATAAAAAGACAATGTTATACGTATAATAACATATATATACCTTTACGTTTATACACATGTTGTTTATAGTTATAATAACATAAACACTTTTACGTTTATACACATGTTTTAATATTTTTTATTAGGAGATTTTAAATAAAAATAATATAAATCATAGTTCAAATTGAGTGAAAATTTTTTAAGTAAATTGGAATTTTGTTTTATTTAAGTAGAGATTGGAATTAAAGAGATAATGTAATTATGTTTTGTAAAATGGTGTAAAATGAAAATAGTGTTTGATGACATCATCAATTTGATCTAACGGTTGAAATCAAATAAGTTAACCCATCTAAGGGTCCTTACTTCGCTATGTGGCATTTAAGGCAACACCCGATTCATAAATAGGGTCGGGTTTCAGATAGAATAGTTCCAGTTTTTCGGGTTTCGAATGTGACCCGATTGACCCAAAAATTACCGTCGAACTATATTTTAATCCAAAGGCATATGATATATATAAGCTAGAAGTCTGAAAGAGTTTCATACATGAATCGATGTGGGACAAAGTAGGAAAAACTAAAGGCATATGATATATATAGGCTAGAAGTATGAAAAAGTTTCATACCTGAAGCGATGTGGGACAACTAAAATGAAAATAGTGTTTGATGACATCATCAATTTGATCTAACGGTTGAAATCAAATAAGTTAACCCATCTAAGGGTCCTTATTTCGCCATGTGGCATTTAAGGCCTCTCTTTTATTATATATTAAAGATTATTTAACAAAATGAAAAAGAACATAATTAACATCAAAATTACGAACGAACGAAAAAAAACAAAAAAAAAAAAAAAAAAATTATAACATCTCAATCAAAATCCCCTTACCACTCACCACTCACCAGGACCACCACCACCCACACAACTTTCTCATTCCAAGGACAATATTGACTTTTAAGCTTATTAGCAACTCTTTTACTAATGAACGCGTTATCGTAATATTTCTATAAATAGCAAAATGCCTTTCAACTGATACTACCAGAAAACGGATTAATCCATAAACTGTTCACGGTAACAAATCCACAACTAAAAACCATGAAGACGGAGTTCGACAACCTATCAAGTGTCAATACCACAAGAGTTGGAGAACTCGCCAATATATCACATGAAGTCGACGTAACTGATCATGATAATCTACTCACTCATGCACGGTATTTGTTTCTTTTCTTAAGCTTCGACTCATGAACTATTTATTGTTTCTATACGATTTCAAATTGAATGTCTTTATTTTCTTTTTTAAGGTGTCGAGTTACAAACACTAATAACCCCACATTGAGTTCGGAGTTAAACAAGTCAGACCACGATTCTAATATTGCTACTGGACATATCGCAGTTACCATTGCAAGTGCAGACAAATACCCAGCGCCACCGTTTCCTGCAGAGTAAGTTCTGATTTCCTATGTGTGTGGGTGCTGAACAAACTTTTAGCTTGCAAATCACGACTGCGGATTCTAAAAAAATGTTTTCACGTAAAGTTTTACTATTAACTTTCGAATCATTTTTTGTTTGCACGTTTTTCTCTGTATACGTTAGTCGATAGTCATTTTAATTTAGGGTAATCGTATGGTAAATTACTCATTTGTTTGCGAAAACATTAAGATTTACTAGAAAGAAATTGTTAAATCACATGTATTATGATTCGTGAAAATTTAAAAACGACTATAGCTTGACTTTGATGTGTTTGCATTAAGATTTACTTTGAGATTTACTAGAAAGAAATTACGCATTTACTTTGATGTGTTTGCATGTTATTGTATTATCAAATATTCTATTAGCTTGACGACACCGTGTTTTTGTTTCCATGACAATGAATGTTGGTCAGTTCGGTTTTTACCACGAACCTGATCAAATTGAATTTGAACTGAACTGTGGAAGAACCGATGTCGGTCCACATTTTTTCTTCTCGACGGTTCCCAGTTCGGTACGGTTTATTTCTATTGGTATTTGAATAGTTTTAACAAATATGTGTCCGTAAATGTGTGAGCCTACGGGAACGCACCCATCGATATTTAGACACGACTATACGTTTATTACTTGCTAATCATTAATTAAATGAGTTAATTGTAATAATTAATAAATTGGAAGATGTATTACGTAATTACGAAGGCTTCCTAATTATAATACAACTTGTGCTCTAAATAAATATCATTTATATAATAAACCTTAGCTTTATTATTTTGGGTGCTAGAAATCGATCCCTCCCTCTCCTTTGGTCCGATCGGTTGAAACCCTAAGGGGTATTCAGTTTTCGATTTCCAAGCAAAGGAAAGATTATCAATTGGTTGATTAAATCAAAACTTGTACCAGCATACAAGTCTGTTGCTAAAGAAAGTGTCACGTACGTTACTGTGGAATAGATCTTATACTTAGATCTATAGCTTACTTGCTATTAATTCAAGACATAAAGGTATTACTTAATCAGATTTAATTATTCCTATGTGATCCTATTTCCCGTTGCCATATATTATTTGACAATATGACTCGTGTTGTATACCTATAATTTCCGGTTCCGAACGTTTTTCACCGAAGTCAATCATAATTATAACATTATCCCCTTTGACATAAGTTAGAAAAATTCTTTTAATATATCCATTGTATTTTTAACTAACAATTTTTTCTCAATAATGAAAAAATGAATTAAATACACACATTCAGTTTATTGTTATAAGTATTATTTAATGTTTCTTAAATATAAGAGAAAAATATTGAAGTTTATTTAATTTACATAAGAAATATCATATCATTACATATATATCGTATTAGGATTCTCAAAAAATATATCAATCGTTAGTATGATATTTGATTTATTTTTTACTTTTGTGCTCCGTATGTTCTCTTTTCTTTCTTTGGTTGTTAAAGGGGAAACTACCCGACAAAATTTATAAATAAAACATATGTTGTAAATAGTGGGAAAAAAAAACTAATATCCTCTGTTTCTCTTTTGATCTGAACGTTTTATGCCAGGTTTCCTAATTACCCGGGAATATTGTATCTTATATATGCTGCGAGTCTTCTCTACATGTTTCCGTCATTGATAGCACTTGTCGAACTTAAGTTTCAAAACAAAGCACATTCTGCTTTTGAAAGTCATAGTCTTTTTGCCAACATGGCAGTTGTTGCTTATATTATTGCTATACCGACTTCAGTGACATTGTTTTGTTTGAAAGCTCGTTTAGATGGGTTGGACGACAGGGAAACTTTTTCCCCGGTTTATTACAAAATCTTACAAAGTGTTTTTTACTTCTCAAGCATTCTTGCGCCTTTATCATTTGTGGTGGTGTTGTTCTTCCCTCATGGGTTTGATTGGATTGGGTATTCAATCATATCTACACTTTTTGTAATCATATTCGGATGTTGCTTTGGTAACTTCATAAAATTGCTTTGCAAGAAGGATGCATCCAACTTAAAAGCTCTCCAAGGAAACGAGACATCGTCACAATCTGCATTAGATAATAGCTCTACATTGTTACACTCTGTAGCATAACGCAAAAAACGTTATCCTTAGTAGATTTTTTTAATTCTTGTTGTATACTTGTATGTACTTTTGAGGATTTTTGTTATATGGTTACTTTATAGGATTCGTTTATCAACTTGTATCATCGTTGTTATATGAATAAATGATGGATGTTATTCTTGATACATGCTACACTGAAAGTAGATGATATCGCAACAATGTTAAGTCTAACTCAAGTTTTACAATATAACATAAAGTTAACCAGCACGTATCTCCAACATAGAGTTAACAAGATAGCATGTGATCTTGAAGAACATGATCGGCCAATAAGACGATAGTAATAAATCATCTCAAGTTTCACTCGCTCTCCAATCTGATTAAATACCAAAATGGCGATACTTTATTTAGTTTAATCAGAAAGATAATCTACAACAAATAAGTTCTTTTCCGTATCTTAGATGAAAATAGTATCATCAAAAATACACTTTTTATTTAACCATATCACGAGAGAGCAACTGTTCTTTCCTCTATTCAACACACACTCCGATCCCCGCTCTCAATCATAACTCATAACCGGTCTGCGACCAAAAAAAAAGTGCATATAAAAAAACTCCTAGAGACATTTACTACCCTGCAATTATAATTCATTCTACTCTTGAGAAAAATCTCAGAGACCACCGTATCCACCCATTCCATGATCCATTGGCGGTGTTTCCTTCTCGTCCTTTGGAATTTCAACAACCACAGCTTCCGTTGTAGTCAATAATGAAGATACGCTGCAAATATCAATTAAGTAATATATGTCAATAAATATATGCATATATTATAGTCACAATAACGGACAAAAAGTATAGTTACCTAGCTGCATCCACTAATGCCGTTCTAATAACCTTTACAGGGTCGATAATTCCTTCCTTCACCATATCTACATATAAACCTGTTTCCAATGGAAAAAAACATCAACATTGTTTACTAATTAGCAACAACAGAAAAATAATTCACACAAATTTACTAATTCGGTTATTATGTAGAGAAAAAAAGAAACAGAAAAGAAAAACCTTTAGCAGCATCATATCCAAGATCATGGTTGTCCTGTTCCAACAGTTTACCCACAACAACGGCACCCTCAACTCCAGCATTGGAAGCAATTATGTGCACAGGTGCCTTCACATAAAAAACAACTCTTTTAGATAAAACCTATAATGAACCCATAGTTAAACTAAAAATAACAGTAACGGGAACGGTAGACATACCTTAAGAGCATTTTGGATAATTTGAACACCTATCTTCTGATCGAAATTGGCAGTGGCCAGATTCGATAGCTCCTTTGAAGCATATAGAAGAGCAACACCACCACCTGCACATACACATATTTATATAAAAAATGAATAAATAAATAAATAAAGATAAAAAGATAAAACTGGTAAACGATGTATGCATACCTGGCACAATTCCTTCCTCTACTGCTGCCTTTGTAGCATTTAAAGCATCGGTAACCCTATCTTTCTTCTCGCCAACCTCTGCTTCGCTGGCCCCACCAATCTGATCAAATATAAAATCGATACATTATTTTTACGACAAACAAAACTACCATCAAGCTCTATTACAAAGACTAAACCTTCAAAACAGCAACGCCGCCAGAAAGCTTGGCTAATCTTTCTTGAAACTTCTCCTTGTCATAATCTGAAGTGCTTGATTCGATAAATGATCTCAACTGCAAACACACCACAAGTTACGCACGATAAAGGAGATATGAATCACAAGGAACCAGCTATTGAATTGCAGTTTGCAGAACAAACCTGTTCGCATCTTTCCTCGATGGATTTCTTGTCACCGGCTCCATCAAGAACAACTGTATCATCTTTTGATATGGTAACCTAAATAAGATTATACAAATAAGTATTCCGCTTCAACATTAATTGCTTCTTGTTTTCTGATTTTAACTTTACAAAGTTTTCAGTAAGAAAAGAACAGCGGTGGAAAGTTGAGATTTACCTTCTTGCAGGTCCCGAGCATTTCTGGTCCCATTTTTTCAAGGTTCATGCCGAGCTCTTCTGTGATCACCTACATCAAATTTATTACAAACACATAAACACCCATAGCAAAAAAACCAACACGTGATCGAATCAAGATTTGATAGAAAAAATAAACTACCTCCCCTCCAGTAAGGGTTGCAAGGTCCTGTAAATTTGACTTCCGGTGATCCCCAAATCCAGGGGCTTTAATGGCACAAACCTACAGAAAGACATAATACATTAAACAATTTTTTAAGTAGTTATTTATACAATCGTTGTGAAAATATGATACCTTGATACCAGCACGAAGCTTGTTGAGAATGAGAGTGGCTAAAGCTTCACTTTCAATATCTTCAGCAACAATCAGCAACGGTCTTTGCTTCTAAAATTCTCAAAAAAAAAAAAGAAACTTAATCCCTGCAAAATTCCGAAAACAGGCAAGCATTTATATCAGTTATCCCTTAAGTTACTTACTTTCAAGGCCAATTCCAGAACCTTGACAATAGAATTCATGCTGGAGATTTTCTTCTCGTGTATTAAGATCAAAGGATCATCTAATTCCTATCAAAACAAAGAATGCCAGTTTCTATAACGGTAAGCTATATGGCAGAAATCAAACTTCTAAAACTAAAATAGAAACGCCAATGAATAAATTGATAGCCAGAATGGCAAACGACGTATGAGAGACAAGCCAAAAGAGTGTAGGTTCTTACACATTTTTGGTTTTTGGGATTGGTAACGAAATAAGGTGAGATATACCCTCTGTCCAATTTCATTCCCTCAACCACTTCTAACTCGTTGTAAAGTGTTTTTCCATCCTACAAAATACCATATCACATAACCATGTTTTATTAAAACCATCACAGCTTTGTCAGATGCTACAAAAATACAAAAGACACTTACGGAAATGGTGATGACACCTTCCTTTCCAACCTTCTCCATAGCCTTAGCAATCAGCTCACCTATTTCCCGTTCACCATTAGCCGAAATAGTCCCAACCTGCGCAATTTCTTCCGAAGTACTAATCATCCTAGCCTTACTCTTCAAATACATAACAACCGACTCAATAGCCATATTAATCCCTCGTCTAAGATCCATCGCATTCACTCCAGCTGCAACCGACTTACACCCTTCCGAATAAATCGCACGTGTAAGAACAGTCGCACAAGTAGTACCATCACCAGCAACATCATTAGTAGCATTAGCAACCTGCTTAACTAAACTAGCACCAACGTTCATAACCCTATCTTTAAATTCAATACTCTTTGCTACCGTAACTCCATCCTTCGTTACCTTAGGTGCTCCGTAACTTTGTTCTATAACAACATTCCGTCCCTACATATCATTAAACTAAACTTAACTACAATTTCTAAATTTTTATTATAAGTTCGATAAACCAAAAGTTAAATTTACTTTAGGTCCCATAGTGACTTGAACGGCGTTTGCGAGCTCTTCGACACCTCGAAGCATCAACGCTCTAGCTTCGACACCGAATTTAATGTCTTTGGCTGCATAATTTCTATTCCAACCTAATCTACTACTGATCTGAAATCATTTCATTATACATAATAAAGTATTAATGATAAACTTATAATGTATTAGAAATTTATAATTAAGAATCAATTAGTAAATGATAATTACCTGCTGAGAAACTAACCGAGATTTGGAGGCGAAGCGATACATGGCGGTGGTGGTGGTGGTGGTCGTTGGGGAGAGAGAAATGGTGGAGAAGATGTTGGTGTTGGGGTTTAGGGTTTAACGAGTTTCTTGCACCGAAAGACACGAGAACCTAATCCGGTTTCTTTTTTTCAGCGGCTCGGCTTGGCTGTGGATCCGACCCCAGTAAAGGGGTTTTTCTTTTCAAAAATACTAGACTCACACAATCATATTTTAAAAATACTTACTAAATTCGTGAAATATTATCGCATCATCTTTTTTGTCGCGAGAATGAAATATGTCTCGCTCCACATCATTCTAACTCCACATTTTCGCGAAAAGTCTCGCACCACATTTTTGCGCCGAAAATGAGTGGTTCAAATTGTATCACGTTCTCGCGCCACGTTGTCGGTCCATACTTTCGCCCCATTTTACCACTCGTTTAATTCTCGCGACAAAAAATATGAGGGGAAAATTTTTCGCAAATTTAATGATTATTTTTTACATATGCGGATATCAGATGAATACTTTCGTAATTTAGCCTTTTTATTACCTCTTTAAGCAACTTTTAATAATTTTATGTTACGGTGAAGTAGTCTCACATTCGCTCATTGATATAGAAGACTTTGGGTATTTAAAATATAGTCTAACTACAGTTCGATTGACGCTAAAATGCATGAACATTGCTTAGAATTTGTATTTCGTGAAAGTAAAAGCTGAATGACCCTAAATGCATAGGTGATTTTTAGTCGAAGATACAAGAAAATTATGCGTGTCCAAAATCCAAATATATTAACAACCGGTATCAAAACTCTAAAAATATAAGTTTGTTTTGACAAGTTCATGGGTATCGGGACAATAGTAATAGAAGGGATATTCGTATCGAAATGATTCATTTCTTCAATTTCAAATAAATTCTGAAACGACTCACTCATCTCTTCGATTCTTAAGTGATTCATGAAACATACCACATTATGTGGATAATCAATATACACGGTAACATATAACTGTTATTCAATTTATTTTTTTAAAGTGAATGTAATTTTCATGGCTGATTTCTGCCAGCTCTCGGAGTTGCTACATTTCAAAGGGAACAAGTTCACTAGATCTTGTTGGTGTCAAAATCGTTCTTTAGTTTAGGTAGTAATCCAACTTTCCTATAGAATAGTTCTTGAGGTGTTACAAGTCCGATTCCGGATTCCCTTCACAAATTGATCTTTTTTCTCTAAAAGAACGTTACAATATTACAAACCACAAAGGCGGCTAATGATCAAACGGAATAATCAAACTTTATCGGAATGGTGAATAACAGTAATCAATGTATTGATAAAGTAAAATTTGCAATGATAGAGCTACAAAGTTTTCAGGTAACCCAAATATGCCAAGAAAAGAATCAAATGGCAAAAACCAAGATATATATTAAGGACACGAAAACCAAGACGATACAATTCCACTACTAATGTTTATAATCATGTTCCATAAAAAAAAAACACACTTCCCCTCAACTCCACAAAACCAAACTAA
Organism: Senecio squalidus; assembly: GCA_910822075.1. Lineage (NCBI taxonomy): Eukaryota > Viridiplantae > Streptophyta > Magnoliopsida > Asterales > Asteraceae > Senecio > Senecio squalidus. The sequence goes on from CAJVGC010000591.1 coordinate 21,028,414, forward strand.
CAGTTTTAGAAAAAATAATAATATGAAAAAAGGGGCAAAAATGAAGCCATACAAAGAAAACCCGGAGCCCCTCAAGCAGCCTTTAATCGAATGCACACATCACACACCATACCATACAAATATACAAGATTCACAAGCAAATTAATGGACCAATACAAACTCTTAAACTCTTTAATCTTTATCATTGTCATTCATTAAGCCGTTACTCTTGAATAGGAGCCCCTGTTCTTGCTTGTGAGATACGGTTTGCATATATTGTTACTAATCGCAACTGTGTACTGTTAAGACCTTCCAAATATGGCAAGAAGGCTTTTCCGAGCATAATGTAGATATCTACCAGACAAAAAACAACAGTCTGCCAACAAAGTACCATATAAGTTAGGTGTTTGATAAAAATATAATGATGAGAAAATATGGTCGGAGATTAAAAATTATTTATTACCTTACGAACATCGGCACTCTGGTTACCAAAAGCGTCAAAAAGAGCAGGCAAAAAAGATTGTAACTGAGACATCAGTTCTTCCTGGGAAAGCCTACCCACAAGCTAGAAAACGAAAAACAAGATTATTAGATTTCAAATCACAAAACGTGCAAATGTAGGAATGTATGGTTTGATAAAAATCTACCTTTGTCAAACAGTTTATACACGTAACAAGAGTTTTCTCGTCTTCAGTAACCAATAATGGGACGATAACCTGCAAGGACAGAACAAATAAGGCATACGCATTAAAAAAAGACAAGGTCAGAACACATAAGGCAAATGCATTAAAAATGAAAAAACAAATATATATCTTTGATATGTCGAATAACATCATTGCAATATCAAATAACTTACACTCAAACATCTGAAAGGATCATATTGAGAAAGAACAACCGTTAAGCAATGTTCTGCTTCATTTGATACCTGCATTAAGAATTCAAGATCATAAATGGACGAACGTGACATGTAAAAATTTACAATCTACATATAAAGGAAAGGCTAGTTAAATAGAAACTTACCTTTGTGATTGGGTCCTTTGTAAGATGTAGTAACTTTTCAATCACAATCTCAATCGAATCTTCCATGGCATCTCTCTAGAGAAACAGTAGATGAAACATTTATAAAGACGAATCAGCTTATAAACCGCCAGACAGCATGAAATTAAAGAGCCTACCTGGTTCTTCAACATTTCAGCTATCAATGACAGAGCAAGCTCCCGAATTGATGAATCGGGGTCATCCAAAACCTCAAGTACAACCATCAAAATCTGATTGAAGTACTGCAAATATATCAAACAACAAAAGTAAATTAGTATGATTTTTGCAAGTTGCTATTCGCTAACGAATTAAATGCATAGAGTGTAGTGTACATTGGTCCATATGGAAGAATCGTTAGACATAGAAGCATCAAGTAGCTGCTGAATGGCGTTACGCTTAGTTGTGGTAGAACATTCATCAGTTGAATTAGAAATCTAAAAAAACAAATATCAATACAGGATAATAAATGTTAGGAGTGTATCAATAAATCAAAAACCATTAACCTTGACAACTTGAACTCACCGAATGAAGGATCTGAGGAATGCTTGATCTACTAGTATCAGGCGAAGAATTAATCTTCAACGCCGCAAGTTTTGAAATACTAACTTCCATATCAGGCGTACTCTCAATATCAACATTATGACTCTGTTGGTTATCAGAGGATAATAGTCCATTGAGACGAGGTGTTGAAACAATCTCCATATTAGTATCCTTAGAATTTGAACCATTATTGGAACCAATATACAGGTTGTCCTCGTTTCCATCAAGTGCAGATCGGCTAGTGAGTTGCATGGATTCTAGGGCAGAGCTCGAACCCCATTTCTTACCACCATCACTGTCAACAGAACTGGAAGAATACCTTCCAAACATAGGGGTTTTCTTCGAGACTGCAACATATCCTTCTTCAGAGGAGGTCCCAACAACATCATATGGATCGTACGAGGATTTAGAGCGTTGTCTGTCTTTCTTCTGCTGTAGATAATTCATCAAATCCACTTCTATACGAGGTGTATGCTGTTTAAGTGCTCGCCTCAAAGAATTCTGTTCTTCAACTGATAAACTAAGAATATAATTTAAAACGGATGTTGAATCAAAATGAGAGTAAACAGATATGATGCATGCTGTAGCATTTTCCTTCAGTTTTGTATTTTTGTCATGAACTAATGGTGCTAATTTAGCTAACCATAGCTTTAATATCCCACTGTTTCCAGCACCCTCAGAATTTGTCGCATGTTTATTGAACGAAATGATAGCAAACTCTATTACAGCCAATTTAGCCTTAGGGGATCGTTGTTCATCTAATGAACGAAGCAAAGCTGGTAAAAGGGAATCCACGCCGTAAGTTTTACCAACAATTTCTAATGTCGCCGAGCACGGTTGCCTAACTAATTCCTTAGGATCAATTAACCGAGAGAACACGTGAGGTAATATTCTCTCCATGTAACTTTCAAAAGGTTTTCTACAAGCTGGAATGATGTCTGCAAGTGTTGTGAGAGCTGCTTGTGCTACTTTATGGTGTGGATCGTCTAAATGTTGGAAAAATAACTTCATTACTTTCTCAAAACTTTGTGTAACTTCTTGAACTCCTCGTGGACCTTGCTGGAGTAATGTACGAAGGTAGTTAAATGCTGAAACCCTAGCATTCCAATCTGAACCAGAACTCAACCCATCACTTAAAGCATCATTTAAAGAAGCTGGACCTTCTGTGTAACTCGACATCTCTCCAGGAGAGAATTGGCTCTCGTCAAAACTCCTTCGTCTGTTTGACGTCATTCTTCCAGGAACATTCTTTCTTGATAACGGTCTCTGAAAATTAGGTACATGACTATTATGAGAATCCCTGTACGGTGTTTCTGAATATTGCCTATCCGTATGCAAATTCACTGATCTTCTGGCTTCACGAATATCATTATGATCGTCAAACGAGCTTCTTTCATGATGTTTTTCAGAAGTTCTTCTTGCTGAGTAGGATGAAAGTGATGACAAAGTCTCACTCCCAATATTACCACGATATGAATGTTTAGCAGAATCCCGTGAAGCCTGAATTTGAGTGATAATGTCAGACAATACCAAACCACCATTACGATTATTGTTACTTTTAGAGATACTGGAAGTAGTTGTATCTAATGATAAAGCGCTTGTGAGACTATTGGAAGCAGGAGCAGCAAGTGGGAATGGTGGATCACGAGATGAAGGTGGGTCCACTCCTGTACTAGGATAAATATCAAAATAAAGTTAGCTATTCAATAAAAACTAGTTATAGTTACTAAATAATTTCAAAACTTATACCTAGATCAAGACTTGATGATCTAACTCTTCCGGAATCTAAGCCTCTAAGCATGCTTTCAATGGCTGTAACCTTCTGTTTGCTAGCATGTAATACGCTTTCTAAGCTACGTTCTGTAGTCTTGTTTATGGGCTTTGATTGTGATGAAAAAAGCGCAGATGAGTGAGAGGCGGCAGACGATGGTAAGCTTGCATTTCTGTCCATTGCTACAATGGCTGAAGTTCCATATCCAGCTAGATTTGAAGAAGCCGGATTTTGATTATTGTGTGAAGTTTGTGGATTCCTCTCACGAACTGAGGGTGACGCGTGCCGCCTGTGCATACCGCCATCTTCGTCATTTATTATCTGTGCATACAACAATATTATCAGTATCAAGCTATGCCATATTAGCATTGTCATGTCAGCAGCATCAGATGAAGAAAATAGAAGCCCAAAAAAGGTACCCTTTGCATAACAGGATCAAACAATGAAAACAAACGCCGGGATCGATCAGGCCAAGTTCTCGAGAACATACGGTAGCATGCTCTAGCAGTTGATCGTACCTGATGCGATTACATGTTAAACTGATAATTCAACTATAAAAAGAAAAGAGGAATAATAATATTTAATAATAATAATAAACCTCGCTCATTGCGTCTCCGACACAACATTTAATAAGGTCTTCATATAGATCAGCTGACCGTTGTATCTCAGGTGCATCAGCCCAATATTCCAGTATCAACAAAGCATATTCACAACATCTGAAGAATTTAAATGTGATATAAGCAACAGTGATGATATATGATTATACGATAATGACTGAACATTGCCCAAAAGAGAGAGAACTAACCTTGCACGAAGTATAGAACTTCGGTCATGTTTTGCAGTTTCAGCTACACGAGGAAGTATTCGAGAAACTTTACAGTTACGTAACATCTGGAAAAGAAAGTGTAAGAAGTAGTTTCGCAAAAGAAAATAGGAAATAGAGATAAGAAAAAAATAACCGTCTTTATGCAGTTGTCCGCAGATTCTGCAATTACAAGTACAGTTATCACGACAAGTTTGAAAAGAGCCTGAACGTCAAATCATAGGTTAGAAAGGTATTGGGGATGCTAAAATCTTTCAAAGAAATAAATATGTTTGAACTCACAGGAATGAACATCTCTGCAAATGACTCAAAATCTCCAAGCAACTCTTTGGATAAAAAGTTCAGTAAATGGCAAGCCTAGCAAACAGCCAGATATAATAAAGTCAAATTTGTATTTTATATTTAAGAAGCTTAATCTTTTAAGGCTTGCATACCTGCTTAACTATGCTAGATCTTCTATCAGCCAACTGTGTGCTTAGAGGACCAACAAGCTGTTTTAGAAGACCACGGAAACATGGATAGTCTATTGCACCTGGTGTGACAATGGAAAGAAAGAGAGCAAAAATGAGTGCATGTCAAATATTTTTTTTATTAAAATAAGGAAATAAAAGTATGTAATTTGCACACCTCCAATAACAAGGCCTTCAACTCTTTGCATGGCTCCAATGCGAAGAGACCAATCTTTCTCTGGAACGAGGATTGAAGCAATCTTCTCAAACTCACGGATCAGCTCCTTTTCTGAGTATACCTTGATTGGGTCAACAGGCTTTTCAGTGACATCACTTTCCCCTGAAATATGTATGCATCAGCCGCCATCAAATCAGAAAAAAAATATGTAGATGATGTTTCATTAGTCAAATACTAACTGTTTATTACACTGCGTAAGAGTTTAACAATCACTGAATCACATGAGTTATGAGAATAGAAAGAAAAAATGTATACAGGAGAACATAATGGGAACATAAGCTACAAAAAACTAAAAATATCTAACCTCCAAAAAGGGATACTTCACGAGAGGAAGTCTTGGCCTTGGGGCTGCTTCTTTTGGGATTATGATTACTTTTGGCACCAGCAGGAGCATAGGTATTAACTCGTATATCTGAACGTTGTTTTGGTTCAATTCGTTCAAGTCTCGCATTGATATCTTTTACCTGGAATCATTTCATCAGAAAAGAAATTTAGTACATTAACTATGTATATTAGAGACACCTAGCCATAAATCTTCTTATGTTGTGCATCAACTTGTTAACACAGACATGTGACATGATATGTACCAACCCTTTTAAGTCTTTAACAGGAAAGTTTATCAAAAGTGTCTGAATGACTAACAAACAACCACTTTACCAGCCTACCGGGCACTGCCTATGGTATTGCTTCTAGTTGATTAACTTAGGTAACATAGTGATTCGGAATAAATGCTTATTTGGTCAAACAACAAAACATAGTTATCGCTGAATACAACATGGGTTCTGCTATATGCACCTATCTTTTGCAGTAAAAAGTACATAAGCAATATATAGGGTGGGAAGAAGGGAAAACAGAAGAACTGAGCTGATATGTTAGCCCTACGATACTCACCATTGAAGATGGAATCTGATGACGGTGGAGTTCTTCACGAAATTGAGGCCCAATTTGAGCATACATCTCCTGCAGCCGTGGGAATATGTCAAAGAAATCCATTTAAAGAAGATTCAAAGAACTAAGATGACACGATTGTATCACTAATGCTTTAAAATTATATATAATTATAGTAAGTTTACAGAAGTAAAATTTCAACTTAATTTACTCCATAGCCATAATCCTTAAATGGACTATCGCACAAACAGCTAACTAACCTCAATGCATAAAATAGCAGCTTCTCTGACACCTGGATTAGGGTCGTATAACATCTGTAATATCTGATCATATAAAGATAAGAAGGGGAGAGTGTCAGCATCACTACGTACTTGGAATTTTAAAACTATCTAACTTTTAACTAAAATCCTTCCGAAACAATAGCAAACAACATACAGAAGGAAGAATAGCACGTTGAAGGGGTAGCTCTGTAGATGCAAATAGACCAATCGCAGATGTGACAGTTTTTGCAAACTCTTCTCTAACTCTCCAGCTTTTGTGAGTCCAAGCATTAGATCCCGCTCTTTCGACAATAAGAGTTGGAGAAGAAACCTGCACCACAAGCAAGTAAACTTTTCAGCAGCTTACTTTAGGTACCATTGAATATAACGACTTTCCACAAGCCATCTAACTACTATAGAATCACTGAAAACAAACACTGTATATACTATAAAGCTGGTCAAGTGACTCAAATAAATAATAGAGCAAAACCTAATGACTCATTTTAAATGTACATCTACAAACCAGAAAAACAAACCACAGTTAAGCTCAATTATCCAAAGAATAAGCAACAAATTACATTTCATAAGACTCGTCGGAGACTCTAAATGAAAATGCATTTTTTCCATGGAGAGTAAACCGTTACTTATATGGAATTGTTCAAACTAGTTAAACTAGCTACTCCTTTGTAACCAGAAAGTCAGGGGGCAAGCAACACAAACGGCCTTTTCTTGCAAAATGCAAGAGAAATGAAACATATACAGACTTCCCTCCTCGATTCTCAATTACACGATAAGCTTTTGTCAGTTTGTGAGAGTTTTCTCTATCTATAGTGCATTAGGAGGTACAACAGTCAAATCCTCAGTCTTTACAAATTAAACCACAGTTTTATGACAATTTACTTCAGATCATGTGAAAGGTAAATGATCAACATAAACCATACTCGAATTCGGACCCACGGTTTTAACAGCACATGTAGAGTAAAATACTTGCAAATACAAAGCCATAACACCCTCATAAGTTCCACACTTTCAGAAAATCAAACTCAGTGTACTCCATAATCACACGAGTAAAATCCCCATGACCAACTCGTAAATCATAAAAAATACTACTCTTCACATAGATCAACAAACTCATTCTTAGTATAATCAAAACCCATACATTGTACCTTAACCTAAATATAACAATATCCACCACTCATCTCATTAACTATGATCAAATTGCACTCGAAATAGTACATTGTACCTTAACAAACAAACCGCAATCATCTACTAATCAACTCATAAACTATAATCAAATTACACTCGAAACCGCGTATATAGCTAATCATAGCAATGCAAAACAACCAATTTCCACTCTACACCTAAAATAAACACTTTATTCATCAAACAAAACCTTCATATCACTGTTTTACGCAAGTAAAATCATAAAAACTAATAAAAACAACAGACTCATTCTTAGTAATAAAACTAGTACATTGTACCTTAACCACAAATATAAAACTATCTACTAATCAAATTACACTCGAAACCACAAATTTCCACTCTAGACCTAAGTTAACAATACCTATAATTAAATCCATATAAACACAAAATTAAGTTAAAACAGATCTATATAAACCTAAATCAACCTGCATGAGTGTAATCAATAACCGTCTGGCGGCATCTCGAACCGGTTGTTTAGCATCACCAAGACGTTCAACAGTAGCCGGAACTAGCGAATTAAAATGAAGCTTCAAATGTTCACCAGACAGCACAGCAGCGGAATCCAGCGCTTGTAATCCTCCTTGAGAAACCCTAAAATTGTTATCCTTCAAGAGATCTAAACAACAGTCAACAAGTGACGTCACTTCCGATGAGGTTAAGCTTTTTCTAGAAGCTTCTAGAAGCTCGTGGAGACGCTCTACTCCGGCCATTCGTTCCTTTGTGTCCTTGGAGCGTGCCATTTCAAGCGCTTCCTCCATAGTAGTGGAGGTTGAGTTACGGATATGGATCTGATCTCAGATCGGTTGATAAAAAGTAGTGTGTGTGAGAGTGTGAGTGTGAGTGTGTGTTGCCGGAGAACGGCGGTGGTTGTGGTGGTTGTTGGGACACCGGCTAAAAAGCTTTGCTGGAGAGAGAAAGAGTGTGTGTGTGAAAGTAGTGTGTGTATGAGAGAGAGAGATATGTTAAATTGGTAATTTGTTTTTTTATTATAATTATTATATATATTTTGTACAGTTTTCAATAACTTCCTCCTTTATTTTCTTTTCTTTTTCAATGTATTTTGGACAAAATCGAACAGTTTTGATTAAACATTAAATGGTGTGAAATAAAAAATTTACTAGATCATATTTTTCGTTTTATAATCATAGGTTTTAAAGACCGAAAGAGGGCAATAAATCAAAAAGACAGGTTTTATGATTATGTTTTATTACGCTAGTCATAGATTCCAAAACAGGGCCAAAATCTTAAATGATTTCATATATATATATAATAAGACTCGTTTAAATTTGGATATATATCAAAAAGTTTAGAGTAAAATTCAAATAATGTTCATCTTGAAAATTACATAATAAAGTAGTCTTTCTCCTTTAGTTATGTGTTCTTAATTATATTGTTCTTGTCGGTTAATTTGTACGGTTTGCGAACAAGTTGAGGAGTTAGGATAACTTAGTTTTAATTGCGAACAAGTTGAGGAGTTAGGATAACTTAGTTTTAAAATCAAGTGTCGCAAATGAGTATATACGATTTATCAAAACAACTGTTACTACGTGTTTTTCTCGTGAATCCTTGAATTCGAACCATAATATATCAAAAAGTACACGAATAAAAATACCTAAAAATTTATAATAATCTTTGAGAAAACCAAGAAGGATTGTTCGTCTAGTACCAAAACTCGAGCACGACCATTTCCTCTACACTTTGTCATGTTTTATTCAATGTTGCTAACACTTTTAATGATTTAATTCAACCTCGTTCGGTTTAGATTAATGTTCAAAGCATTTAACTTGATTTTTTTTAGGATAGTGCACACGTTGACTACTTTGGCAGTTGGCATTATATTCAAGAAGTGTTTTCTACACTAGGCATTTGTTGGAGATTTGGCCCTCATATAGTAGTAGAGATTACAATTGATCGGATATGAATCGGATGAGGCCATATTCATATTCATATCCATTTATTTTTCCGACATCTTTATCCATATTTATATCCATTTAACAAATTTTCATCTATCCATATCCATATCCATTGGATAAGACGGTAATGGATATCGGAGGGTTTTTTTCTATTTTTAGAAATCACACCTTTCTTATATATATCGAAGCACACGTAGCCTAAGTATTTTACTTTGATAATTACTTATTAATAATAGTGTATATGAATGACAATATTAGTTATCAATTCTTACACTATTATATAAAACAAAGTATTGATATATTCTTAAGCTTACTAATACATCATATACATTAAAAAAAATTAAAAAAAATCATATAAACTAGTAAAGCTTGTTTATGTATTTGTATCATTCAAATTCATAAAAATAACAAATTATTGTGGAGTTACAAATATATTTTTAAGATATAAAATGAAGAATATTATGTTTAGGCTTTCAAAAGTCATGTAAAATATTTACATGATATAAATATATGATAAAGATTCTAGTAGTTATAGTATATAAGAAAAATGTATATAAATATATTTAATTTCGGGTTAGTGGATGAACTCATGGATGACAAATCTGAATCCATATCCGATCCAATAAAACATTCATATCTATTATTCATCCATTTATGTCATCCATATCCACCAATAATAAATCGGATCGGATAGATATCCATTGGATCGGATGAGAATTGATATCCCTATACAATAATATTCATGCTACCTTGCAAGGTATCATATGTGAACTTTTATAGTTAGGTGATTATATACCCAATTTTTCAAATAATAATATTTGATCCTTCAAGTCGAAATAACTTCTAGTTTATGTTTTTAGCTAAGAAAAAATGACTATTTCATTATCATTTTCAAAATGCATATCTGATTAAAGACATATATTAAAAACTTAATTCGAATTAATCTAATCAATTTTGATTTCAATTCCTTAAGTACCAAACTATGTTATGTTTTATGCAATCTTTTTTAAGATACTAATCATATGACTTTTTGCAATATATTTTTAAAAGATCTTTATGTTTCGTGTATGCTTATTTGATGTGTACTTGTATTTTATATTTTCTCATAGTGTTTGTTCGAATCAAAATATTAAGTATGATGTGCAAAGTGTATTGGTCATTAGGCTAGGAAAATATTGAGTAGTTATCCACTAAAGATCTTAAGACCATAAAATAAAGAGTAATCGTGATGGAATTTTTCTATAACAAAACTTTTGATAGTAAATGACAAACTTGAAACTTGTATAATTATTGAATTTTCTTTCAATACTTGTGGTGTCATGTGTGATTTAACCCTACAGAGGTTTTATATTCGAACATTCTTACGTAAACATCTTGAGTGGTATTTGAAAAGGTTAGGAAACAATTATAGGAATATTTAGTCAAACCAAGATTGGACCTTTTCGAAAAATTAAAAAAGAAAAAGAACCTTTTCATTTACCGTTTAGACATTTAGACATAACATGTATATGATATTTAATAAATGGCTTGTATTTATTAAAATGGTGATATATATTTGCCATCTATTTTTGTGATTAGCTTTAGTTTTCTATTCTTTTAAACTAATTTTGATTTTTTGTTATGTTTTTCAATTTTTTATTTTCTACCCATTATTTTACAAAAATAATGCCAAAACTGTACTTTGCAAATTAATAATTTGTTTTATCTATTGAATTACTCATTTTAATATTTTCTTCAAATTAGTCATTAATATTATATTACCAGTATAATTGTTGTTATTGTTAAATGATACTATTGATATAAAATTCTACTTACCACAATCCGTATAATACATGAATAAATAACCTAATATCCGATATATAAATATATAATATCTAAATCCAATTTAAACGATATCGTTGGTCACCCTTTCCACGGATCTTTTTGAACCCGAGCACGTATTAGAGGCGAAATCAATAATACATATAAGTAAATAGTGAGAAACAGTGAGTATAATCAAATGATTGATACTATTGACTTTACGTAATGTATTGCAACTACGAATAATATCAAGACACTCGATTATAAAGCTTTACACTCGAAAACAAACAGTTACGCTAAGAAAAGAGTTTTCCAACGTAACTATTACTGGTAGGGTTTTGAGACTCGCATTTATGGATACATTTATGATTGTATTGTTTGCTATTTATAGGTTTGACTAAAAACCTAATTAGTTACGCTACGCTACGTAGTGTAACTGTTACATAAATGCCGCGAGACTTTACAACTCGATCTAAATACATTCATACTACACGACTTGTTCTAAGCTAAATATAAATACAAACATAAGCATTTATGCTCCAACATATACAATAATTAATCTACAAAGTGGAGTGAAAGTGGTCCAAACTCCAAACATCACATTGTTAGCCGAAACAAGAAAAAGGTAAATAAGAAAGCAATAGATGATGCATCCCTCAAATTGTTGATACGGAGTTGTCAATCACTTTACAAAGATGTACAATATCTATATATAAACTCTCTATATCTTCTTTCTCTTTTAATAAGTAAATAACAATTTAAACGTGCCTCTTCCTAGTAAATTAGACCAAATAGCTCAATGTTAAAACGAACACAACAATGTTTGTTTCGTGTTGAACATATGTTATTGTAGATGAAACTTAAAAAAATAACTCTTGTGTTCAAGCTTTGCATAAACATTTTTTCCTCCTGAAAGATAAGTATAAGGTATGGGGCGAGTGTGTTAGTGACAACTTATTAGACAATATACAATCCATTAACCCACACAAAGAGGATCCTCACTTAACTCATATGAAAAAACTCTCAGACGAGACTCAAACTCAAGATCTCCAATTTATCAAAAAAACTTCTTACCACTCAAACAGAACTCAAATGTCTTTGCATGTCAACGTTAATTGTTTTCGACACAAATCAAGACGAGTTGTACCAGTCATGTTGAAACATGATATCTTATGTTGTAACATTTAAGTGTAAAATTAGGTAACTTACCTTATTATAACTTCTATAAGTGAGAGTAGTCACATATCTAATAATGATTTCTTTGAAATTATGAAAATTCGTCTCTTTTGAATTTGTCTCTAGATTTGTTCATTGCATTGGATGCTTGTATTTTAATATCGTAAAAAACATCTTAGTATTAAATAAGCTCCATGTTTTACTTCCATACTCATATTGCATATCATAAAGAGCATTATGGAAAGGCGGTGATTTACACACTGTTAGAATTTATTTCTATTATTTATGGTACGTTGAATGTATTTTTAAAAGTTTGAACTTTTCTTTTTAAGAAGTTTTATCTAAGATCTTGTTTGATTGACTAAAGTGTGACGAAATTCTTAGAATATAAGCTTTGAAAGATAAGTAGCTTTTAGAAAAGGCTATGAACTTCAATATCGTCTTTTACATAAGGCTGGACGGTGAGTTTCCAAGTGACGCTTGACTCTTATTCCGGAGGGAAAGTCACCATGGTGACTTGCCACGGTGGAGGTGACTTTGTTTCACTTTTTCGTTGCGAATGGTGGGTAACTCACCATGAGGTGAGTTTTGGTAATGGTGGGGCCCACAATTTGAGCCTTTGGTTTGTTTTAAAAAAAAAAAAAAAAAATTTTAAACCCCACTTTTTATACCTATAAATACTCAGTAACTCAACCATTTTTAAACATATCTTTCAAATTCATAAAATTTCTAAACCTTTCTTACTTTCCTCAAAACAAATGTCTAACCAAAATTTTTAAATTTCGTTAACAATTTTTTATGAATCATTTAAGTTTTTAATTTATCTATGTATCGTTTTTAACCTTTTAATAAAAGTTTTAAATTTCGTTTACGTTTACGTTTACTTAATAATTAATTTTTTTAGTTTATAAATAATAGTATTTAAATGAAAATGGTATGGTGAGTTTGGTAAGGTGAGTTGGCGGTGAGTGCGTGGTGAGTGTTATTTCCTGAGTAAGGTGAGTTTGTTTTCTGGAGAGAGAAAGCTGACGTGGCATGGTGAGTTGGTGGTGAGTTTGTGCTCTTACTCCCTTTAGCCTAAACTTAGTTTGTGCTTTAATGAAATATATAGGTTCTTGCATTTTTATTTTATTTTATAATATATCATATATATAAGCTCCATCTCCGACTATTTTGTCAAATATATCTTCAATTCTATATAAATGTAAACTCCAACCCTAACTACAAATTCAATGTTAAACTTCAACTAATTTCGTCAAGCACGTTTTTAGTACAACTTACATTATATGGCATAACATCAACATAATTACTCGGTGATGTAGCAGTCAATATGGTGGTGTACAAACACTTTCTATTTTGGTAAAAGTTAACAAAAAGTATTATATTGTCAAAAAAAAAAAAAAAAATATATATATATATATATATATATATATATATATATATATATATATATATATATATATATATATATATATATATATATATATATATATATATATATTATCAGGAAGTATAACACTTTTTCCTCCAAAAATACTTTATATAAATGATTTTTATTCAACAACTTACCAATAGTTTATCACAAAAGATCTATATTGTTTACGTAGCAAATAACTTAAATCAAATAATTAAAATAATTATAAAGAGTGAACATTTAAAAAATAATTGAGATTTTGCTAATATTGACGTCAAAGCTATGTTTAATATTTCCAGACACAATTAAATATATTTTACAATAAAAAAGAATATTGATTTAATTTAAATAATCGCTCGTCCATTTAAAGTAACAATCTCTACATACAATTACCACTATACGTGTATAAATATCCGAGAGTATATTTAAGAAAAATAAAATAAAGAATAGTTTGAGATTTTGAGTATGTAACAAGAAGAAATGCATGGGTTTCATGGTACTAAATAAAACACAATACTACGATTGAGTGGAAACTAACAAACCAGTAGCCGTCGGTAGACAAAGTAGTGTCACCAAAACTATTAAATTTGAAAATTTGTTAGTTAATATGTCGGTAAAACATCACATTCATAATTTGTTCCATCAATTTAGTTGCCATAATCAATTACTTTTTGACTTATATGTGTCAATGTTGCATAATATAGATTTGTTATGCAATTCGTAATTGTAATATACAACGTTCATGATAACTTATATTTGTTTTAAACGGAATTTGAACGATCAACTTAAATAAAGGAACACTCACACCTTTTAAATTACATTTATATATGAAAAATGATAATATCTCATACAAATGATAAAGTTATCGAGTATTCTTTACATTGCAAAGTTGCTTAAAAATTCAAGTAATAACACTATCGTCACTTATTTTTGCCAAATTGTTCGTTTACAAATGAACTATTTTCAATCAAACATTGCATCTTATTAAAAAAGTTTCGATTTACCCATAGAATCTTCCTACTTATCATCATAAATTCATAATGTAATCTTGTTTGCAGCTAGATGCTTCTTATAACTCACGGATGAAGAGTACATGTCCTCTTAAACTTAACAATGACACCCATGACTATACAATATACATAAGAAACAAATTATAATCATTATTAAACTAACCGAAATGCCAATCATGAACCTAATACACATTTGATTGAGTAAATACAAAATCTAAGTTTTTATATTAAGATTTTCAATACAAATTAATATATTTTTCTAAATAATAATATCCAAGTAAGGTCCATAAGTGATTATAAGGATAACTTCATGACAAAGCCAACTCACCAAACCAACATATTTTATTTTTTTGAGATTTTTAGTTTGTCATGTATTTGTCAACAAATCTACTTGACCTACACAAAATAACATTTGGGATTGCATTTACAAAACATATTTTGCGTTTGCAAAACGACACTTTAAAAAAAACACGGTTGAACTTGTTTCTGTAAACCCTCATGTAAACCGATTTAAACGAATTTGTGTTTTTCATAGAGTAACGGAAACAAATAATACAAACGTCGCTATAGTTAAATCAGATAATCTTTCTCAAAACGCAATATCAAACGCCCGCTTAGTTTACTATGACAACTGTAAGAACCAACATTTCTTCAAAGATGGTACAAGAAACAATGAAGGGAACTTTCACTTTTTAAAGTACAATAATATTTTATTGTATAATTAATATATATATATCCCTTTACAGTCTGGCTGCTCAGATGGTAGTTATTTAATAAGAATGAAATTAACTAAAAAAACCACTTTTATGAAAAGAAACACTTCTGCCATGCCAGCTCATCAAAATGACAAGTTTAAAAAAAAATTCCATATAGTTAAAGATACATGACAAGAGTTGAACCTTAAAAAACCGACCGGAAAACCATGGCGGCCATCAACTGTTGGCAGTTGCTATCGAAGACTTATAAATT
This sequence comes from Senecio squalidus, assembly GCA_910822075.1. Lineage (NCBI taxonomy): Eukaryota > Viridiplantae > Streptophyta > Magnoliopsida > Asterales > Asteraceae > Senecio > Senecio squalidus. Next base: position 21,043,885 of record CAJVGC010000591.1, read on the forward strand.
ATCCATTACAAATAGTATCAACTTAACATACATTATATGGTAACTTGTTCATTACTACCATTGCATATAGTTAAACTGCAATCATGGCTACGGATCGTTGTCATAAAGGACAGTAACGGGTTTAGAAAGTAAGATATTTGGTTTTCCATTGATTTGATATTCAGCCAGGCGAGCAGCAATGTTGGGATATTCACACAGAGCATTAGACATCAAATTTAAATGCTCAAGTTTACCTAAACAGATAGTAACGGTCAGTTCCAAACTGTACATAGTAACTTAGAAATGAATATTTTTAGTAAAAGAAAAATTAAATGTGCTCACCGTTTGCGACTTCCAGAATGGAGCATATAGTAGGAACTGATTGAGGGGATATCCGGTTGATACTTGCATCGATTGAAACAAGTTCTGGAGCATTTGAAATCACTTGCAACAAGAAATTTGCAGTTTGTTCGAAGCCATTATTATCACTAAACAAGATTCATAAAGATAAGTTATTTTTCATGCTAAAACAACTTTCGAAAAAAGAGTATGCATGAAAAAGCTGCTAACCTTATATTGAGGTTGACAAGACTCAACTCGTTCTTAATTTCTTTTTGTGCGTCTGCAAATCCAAGTGAACCCAATCTGATCCCCTTAACATTTAGACACTGGATACCCGAACTTAAGAATCTTCCCAGAGTTTTCCCAAATTTTCTGCGGGAAAAAAACTTATCAAAGACGTTAACATCTAAACAGAGTTTTAAATAACGGGTAAAAAAGGGTTCGAGTCGAAATGGGTTGGTTCGGGTTAAAAAACCAACCTGCAAAGTGGATTATTTTCAATCGACAGAGATTTTAATGGAACCTTAAATCCAACAAGACCCTTTATTAGTATTAGCGCTCCCTCATAAGTAAGTCCACAGTTTTCCAAGTATAATTCAGCAAGGGGAGTGACACATTTAGATTTCTGAATCAAATATTGAACCAACTCACTGCATTTATAAGATAACAGCGTTAGATTAGACTTTTATAGCGTATATATATATATATATATATATATATATATATATATATATATATATATATATATATATATTAGGAATGAAATAGTTACTGACATGAATCCTTCATTTTGTAGAAAGTTATCACTTAAATTCAAGACCTCTACATTTGGCATGTAAACCATAGCGTGTTTAAGGCAGTATGCGTCATTTGTTTGCAAATTATTGCCCCTGAAATAAGTAACTCCGTAAGTTTTATTGTCATGTAGAAAAATTGCCATAAAAATGCATAAAATACTACAGACAATACCTCAGATTGAGCACACGTAAAAATTTCAAGGATTTGTTAATTTGTGGATTTGGTTTCATGCTAAAATGTGAAAGCCAACCAGCAATCTGAAATGTTGAAAATGTAATATAGATTATGGAAAATTGCGTATACTCCGTAAAAATTAAAGAAAGTACATAGTCTTATAAATGCACTCACGTTGTTTTCCGAGAGATCCAGGACTTGTAAACCAGATTCCGCTTCAAAGAGGATATCAAACACGAATTTTGCAGTTTGACTCGGTAAAAGATTGTCGGAAAGTACTAATGAAGTTAATCCCCTGCTAACACAAGATAATGAATTAAATAGATTATGAGTTGATTCATGATGGAATTTAAACATCGACTTTCGACTACACACACCTTGCTTCTGATAATAACGATTCCAATCCAATAGGTAAAGGAAAATATTTGCTGTCAAGAAAACTTGATGTCTTGATCGAGAAATTTTTAATCTTGTTTGTTTCAAAGCCCTTCACATGCAACGATTCGCAGATTGTAGTCACAAGTTTTGCAACAAGCTTGCAATGAATAAATTCAACTGATGCTAGGGTTTTTATATTTTGCTCCAAAAGTTTGCAAAGTCCGTCAACCTAAAAAACAAAAAATTGAAAATTAAAGAATAAACATAACCATTTGCATGATGAAATCGAACCTTACGTAAGACGCCTCATTAATTTAGGTGTAAAAATATGGAGAAAATATTCTAATAACCTGTTCCTTCGATTTAATCCAATGAATTTCCAAACATTCCAATCGGCTTTCCCTTAGTAAATACTGTTACATATATGCAAAAGTCAATAATTAAGATAATTAAATCTCTTAAATAATTCTTTCTTCATCTTACAGAAATATCCGATACACAATGAACACTTTGAAGTCTCAGAGTTCTGCATTTGCACAAAGGAAGTAACAACGTTTAAAAAACATCTACGTGAAAAAAACACTCGCGTAAATTAAGGCATTTAAACGGATAAATACCTGGCATATTCACCAAACCGTTCACAATGATAACTGAACTTTGAGTAGCTCTCAGACTTCTGTACATGGCCCTTAGTACTTATATAGTTTAAGAAATAATCTGCGGACACAGAAAGTTTAACGAACTAAAAACATAACTACGAAAGCATACAAAAAACCTGTAGCAAATTAGGTTTTACCTGGCAAGACTACGTCACCAAGATGGCCATCAAACAAAGTTGAAGAAATGGTTTCCACCGTTTCATCAATGCAACTGTTAAGAAGCAAAAACGAATATCAAATAAATACGGAGTATATAATCATAAATAAGTCAAGGATAGTAAACTTAAACATGTTACATACTTCTGCAAATGTTTCTCCCAATACATATACTGCCAGTTGCTGGTCACCGGTAACCTGTGATCATCAGGCCAACGTGCTTCATACAGCGCTTTCCACGCCATATCAAAGTTACCAAATCTGAAACGTCATACGCAAAATTCAGTTCCAAAGTTAATGTTACACGATTCAACCAAAATTAATAAATCCCAAACACATAAACCTTTTTCGTTTTTTTGAAGGACTTGAGGAATCATCAGAAAATGACCTATTACTAGAGCTACCAGACGGCCTACAAAAAAAACAATAAACGAAAACCTCTTAACAACATATCTAACAACTTCAAAAAAAAGTAACAGAAAAAAGTATATACTATACTATATACATTTCATTTTGCAGATTCTGCAATGCTAAGGGAGGCAAATTCGATACAATCTGATCGAATAAATCCGAAGGAAGCTCGTAAACATAAGATATATTTCCATTTTCTGCACACACACAAAATGATCAATTAAACAAAAATTCAAATTATCCCCAAATTTAATCAAAATGACAAAATTAATCAAAATCAAGTAAAAAACTAATACTAATTGCAATTAAAAAGTGAAATTGGAAGAAACTACCGTCAAGGATTGCATCTGTGATTGCTCCAATGCATAAATTGATCAATGATGGAGGTTTAAACGACATCGTTTAATGATTTTTGTGATGAATTTGGTGCATAATTTTGCAATTGGGGAGTTGTAAACCCTAATTGAAGAGTTTAATTTTGAAGTGAATTTGAGTGTAATATTTTGTAATTGTATTTTGATGATATAGTCTGTGTAGTACAGTTCATCAGGTGCATGGACTTTTAAGTGTTGGGTTTATGTCTGATTTTAACCGGTTTTGTCGTTCCTAAACCTCGTATCATTATTTATTCACAACCTTTTTATTTCAAACCTATATTTATCGTATTTAATTAGTTATTTTTATGATAATGACTTTTGGTTAAATGAGACTGATATCAAAAATTTCGACTAAAGACTTTTTAATACCAATCAATTAGATTTAAAACGTTAGAATTTACAAAGTGACAGAAGGCAAGCGGGCAACAAGCTGCGCCGCTAACCCTTTTTGGATTGCAAAGCCAATACGTTTAAAAACTACATCAAAACGTCTAGGAGTCATAACATTGCTATGCATAACCCGTTGAACTCGACTGAGTAGCTCTACCGCCTCCGGTGCAAGGAAACCGAAGGTATCAAAAGCAAAGGGAATAAACACGTGTTGATTTTCAATGCATGCTTTCTCGTGTTTTGTCACTTTGCCTGAAGCGGCCTTCAAAGCAGCCTGACCCGCTGTAAAACCACTACTACGTAACCCCACGAGAGGAGAAACCCCGGTCAGATCCACACACGCATGTTTCCCTCCAACCCATCCAAAAACCAAAACGTCGGCCGGTCTAAGTGTAGATCTTCCATCCGATGGGTCTACCGAAAGAAACTTATTTATGAAAAAGGTAATCAACCAAAAACGTATAAATATATATGCATCTATTAAAAGGTATGCATATGTTTAGTATAAATTATTCGTTGTGTAATCGTTAAATGTAGAATAACTATATGTGTCTTGATGACTAACAATAGTCACCATTAATGGTTAGACGATTATTAAAGAAATATACGTGTGTTTATTGATGATTGTTTGATTACGTAACGAAAACACACTGCCTATAGGATACGCCTAAACCTATGGGCAAAAAGCCCGTTATAAGTCGTTGAACAATATTGAGGTGAGCCACTTCGTGACGATATGTGCATAATGAGAGTCGGATGTCCCACTACTACCTTTTTCCGGAAAAAATGGATGTCGGTCTCAATATGTTTGGTTCTCTGACGTTGAACCGGGTTTGTGGAAGATACAAAGCACTAACGTTTGCACAATTGCATGCTATTGCATTTGCAACATCACAATATTCTGCCTCAATGCTTGAACGAGAAATAGTATGATGACGTTTGGAGGATCAATAAACCGATTTGTACCCCAAACATACACAATAACCTTGATGTTGGTCGTCAAGAATCTTGACATCCTCCTAAATCGACATCATAATATGTTGTAAGACCAATGGTAGTAGAGGCAAAGAGTTGTAAGCATAATCTAATTTGCCTTAAAGACAAGGAAGGATGCGCTTGAGAGCATTAAAGTGAGGCTCTCGAGGGTTGGTTATGCATAAGCGAATCTGTTGCACTACACACGAAATCTTTGGGTGAGCGAAAATTAGGTACTATAGAGCCCCAACTAGGCCACAAGATACAAAAGGATCTACGATAGGAGGACTTGAAAGTCTAGAGAGTCGGTGTCAACAATAATACTGCACGGCCTGCAATTGGACATATGGGTATGCCGAGAGAAAAAAACATTCCATTCTTGATTCGGTTGACTGGAATACCCAAAGAGTAACGAACACAATTTGTCATGGCAAACTATGAGCTTAGCGTTCAAAGTAATGCTCGAATTTTAATGGAAAAGAGAAAGAGAGAATGAGCCCAAGACTTTAATACCATAATTAAAGAAGTAAACAACATTATGTGTTTATTGATAATTGCTTGATTACATAACGAAAAAATACTACTTTATAAATCGTTATAGGTAGGCCTAGGGGCAAGAAGGCCATAGATTTTACAATGGGCTAATATAAATTGCTAAATGTACTCTACACTCTAAGTCTCTACAATTATGACCCATTGTATCTTGTACGATGGTAACTAGTAACTACATTATATAACTTCAGCCTTAAAAAAACTAAAGTTCTAGGGACGATATGTTAGAAACTTGTATCGAAAGAAACATATGATGTGAAGGTAAGTCTTGTTTTGCTTGATTTGCGAAAACACAAGAAAAAGATAGAATTATAGAGATATGATTTAGGCAGTCGTATCGACCTGTATACCAAATATATGGCACTTTTCTTTTGAACTTTCACCACTAATGTATGAAAACATGTATTTATCAAATGGTAATCACCCGAAAATGTAAAAGTTTAACTTCGACCACACTTATTTTGATGTACTTTATATATTGCAACGTATCCAACTCAGAAACCATGTTTTATAATCGTGTTTATCTCATGATCCGGATCACATGAATGAAATTGTTATATAACCTTTTTAGTTAGCTTTTATATTTTCTCATGTCAATCAGTTTTCATTAACATCAGTAATATCAACAGAATTCGACTAGAACATGTCTCTCCACATTGAAAACGAATATGTATACTGCCCCAAATCCAAATGAGCACTTAATAACCCACTACGCTAAAACCCAAAGAATTAACAAATCAACTCATATACCGTAGGCATAAGGGTAAAGTCCCCAAAAACCTATAACAATGCCATAAAGACGTGACTCAAGGTATACGATGTATGGGTCTCACTGCATCACCAACATCAGGAAGCAAGACATTGGACATAGTCACATAGTATGTCATAAGGTGTAACTCTTGGTGATCGAGTGTCGCCAAAATAGAACTTGCATACCTACTCATTGGATGTACGCATATACTCATGCCATTTCTGGGATGTCAAATGAAATTTCAACAATATCATGGCTACACTTTTGATTTGAAGCATTATTCATAAAAGATACATGAGTTGAACACTTTTACACCTACCTGACAACCAGGCGGTGATAAAGTGTTAGCGATTGCTGTTGAAGACTTAAAAATTACAGTATTCATTACAAGCAACATCAACATCAACATCAATATAGATTATATGGTACATTGTTATGTCAGCTTCAATTGGTTTTCTCAGTACACGTCGTCTATCAGCTCGTTACTATTTATAGCTTAGGTTGGAGAAAGTAAGATATTCGGTTTTAAATTGATTTGATATTCAGTCAGCAGAGAAACCAGGTCGGATGTTTGGCGCAAGGGATTACACCTCAAGTCTTAATGCTCATGTTTACCTTAAGATATATTACAAGTCAGTTTCCAACTCTACACAATACTTTCGAAACAAATTTTTATATTTAGTAAAATAAAAATAAATTTGCTCACCATTTGCGGCTTTCAGAAAAGAGCAGATTGAAGGTAACATACCAGTAGTTATACTGTTATTCCTTGCATCAACTGAAACGAGTTTCGGAGTTTTCACCTTTGTTATCACTACGCAAGATTCATATAAACATCAGTTACTTTTTACTTCATCATAATAAAGTAATAATAACTTTCGATAAAAATAACTATAAGAAAAGCAAACCTTATATTGATGCAGACAAGACTCAGCTTTTTACTAGTAATTGTTTCTCCACTTGCAGATGAAAATCCAAGACGACCCAATTCGATCCCCCTAACATTAAGGGATTAAATACCTGAACGTATGAATTTTCCCAGAGAGGACACGATGCTTCTGTGGGGAAAAAAACATACAGTTTATTAAACAACTGGTAAAAGAGGTTGGGTTGGATCAAAGCATAATCCAAATCGACCCATTCATAAGGAAATGGGTCAAAATTGCCATTTTTACGCCTAAACATAGATATAGATAATAGTATTGAAAGGAAGCATCATACTATATTTCTTGAAACACCAACCTTGTAAGGCTATTATCAGCAATCGAAAAAGGTTTCAGTGGAACCTTAAATGTCAAGAACATCAAGTAGCTGACTCGCTCTGTCACATGTAAGTCCACAGTTTTCCACGTATAATTCAGTAAGGGGAGTCACCCATCTAGAATTTTCAACTAGATATGGAAGCAACATACTACATTTATACGGTAACAACATGCTATTAGACTTTTATATCGTGTATCTATATATGTATGCATGATTCTATATATATTATGAATGAAAAAGTTACTAACCTGATCCCGTCGTCCTGTAGGAAATTATCATTTAAATTCAAAATCTCTAGATTTGGCATATAAAACATAGTGTATTTAAGGCAATCTACGTCAAGTTTTTGCAAATTGTTAGATCTGCAAACAGAAAGTGCTACCGTCATGTAGAGAAGCTGCCAAGTAACTGTACAGAAATACTAAAGAAAATACCTGAGATCGAGCACACGTAAAAATTTCAGGGAGTTATTAACTTGTCGATATGAGTTTATCCAGCTTGGCGCTGTCCGTTTAAAATGTGAAAGACAACCAGAAATCTGAAATGTTGACGATGTAACATAAAATTCACAAATTATTATAAAAGAAGTCACCTAGCTGTATAAGCGCACTCACGTAGTTTCCTGAGAGATCCAAGATATGTAAACTGGATTCAGTTTTAAGCAGGGTATCAGATACCGATATTGCAGTTTTAAAACACATTTTATTGTCAGAAAGTACCAATGAAGTCAATCCGCTGATAAAAAAAATTCAAGAATAATCATGATAAGTTGCAAGAAAGTCATAAGATTATGGGTTGATTAACGAGGAATGAAAACATTGATAACACATACCTTGTTGCTGATAATAAAGATTTGAAATGCAGAGAAGCTAAACGAAAATCTGAGTTGTCAAGAAAGATTGACCTCTTAATTGAGAGATTTCTAATCACGTTTGTTTTAAAGCCGTTTACATCCAACAAATTATAGATCTCAGTCACAAGACTTGCAGGAAGCTTGCAGTAATTACATTCAAGTGATTTTAGAGTTTTCATATTTTGCTCGAGAAGTTTGCAGAGTCCCTCAACCTAAAAAACAATAAAAAAAATTTAAAATTTGAAGAACGAAAAAATATTGAAGAAACAACAATCTCATTCACATAATTGGTGGCGTGATGAGATTTATTAGTTAAGGTAGTATGCTAATTACTTGCTTCGAAGATTTGATCGAGTTAATTTCCAAATATTCCAATCGACATTTCCTTAATAAATACTGAAACGCAAAAGCAAACGTCAATAAATAATATTACAAAATAAGTGAAAAGAACACTTTCTTCATCTTATGCCAATATCTGCAACATAATGAACACCTCGGAGTCTCAGACATCTGCATTTTATTTTTATTTTCATAAAAACAAGTTTAAATTTCAGTGTTCATATTAAAAGTTAAAAGTTTTAACCATTCAGTTCTTGAAACATTAAAACCTTTTCTGATTTCTTGAAGAAAACGAGCCGTCAATGTAGCTAACAGCTGGCCTGCAAAACATATAACAAACATTGCATCTTGTAGATTTTGTAAGGCCAACTGAGGTAAAATCGGTATGATCTGATCGAACAAGTCTGGAGGAAGTTCGTAAACATAAGATATATTTCCATTATTATCTACACACAAAAAAAGAAAGAAGAAAACTTAAGTTCTAATTATAATTGAATGATAATCACAAACATCATCATCATCATCATCATAACAATTTATCAAAATGAGTGGTCTGTTGACCTAGAGTGTAAGCTAAATTTTTTTTTTAGGGTTAGGGTTATGTTTTATAAGTAGCAACTTTTAAATTTTTATGAAGTGTTTGGAGTAAGTTATGAGCTTATTAGCTTATGACAAGATAAAAATATTTGATAAGTCCATAAGCCACACAAAAGGAGCTTATGAAAATCCCCTTACATAAGCTCATAAGCCTAAGCTAATAAGCTCAAACAAACACTTAAAATGGGCTTATCTATCTTACATAAGCTAATAAGCTAATAAAGTTCGTTTGTAATATACTTGCGTTTCAAATTTTTTACCACCAGGGATTGCATCTTTGATTGCTTGATGCATAAACTGATCATGTGCATGAACTATAGTTTGTTGGGATCTAAGCCCAAATCTAACTGGTTCACATGATTACATCAATCATGCTAATTGTTTTTTTTGTTTTATGATAACGACAGTCTTATGATTGTTTATAAAAGATTGTTATATGTATTATTTAGTTGTAGTTGTATATTCATTAATATCGTGAAACTATATCCGGATGAATATTCACCTCGGGTTGGGATTATTAGATACGAATTAAAAATTTTGAGACCAAATGATTTAATTTTATTTTTTTTCATCTAAGGAGAAAAACCTCATACGGAGACTCAAACCCAAGACCTCCGAAAGCTCCTACCAATGGGACACCCCTCATTGGCAAATGATTTAATTTTGTTTAAAATTAAATATTTCAAAATCCATAAATATATTAAACGAATAAATTACACTATTGTAACGAACATTAAATTACTTTTCTATAGAGTACCCACTCGATATACTTTTGACGTAAATTTTTTTTCCGGGGTTTTGAAATTTTATATTATTAAATCACGATTTTATCACATTTATTTTAGTAGTTTGACATATTTTTTTTTCCGTTTTTCTTTTTGATTCTAGTTGAATGTATATAATATAACAAATATATGTTTTAAAATTCATATTTAGTGTTCAAATCATATGTGATTGTACCTTACGAATATCAAAATTTGTCCGAAAACGAAAAAATAAAAAGTTGTCAATTTTTGATTTTTTTTTCCGGGTCTACATAGATTATACCTAATATAATATTTTTGTGTTTTAAAATTAACAATTAAAGTTGAAATCATTTGTTTTATTGCCTTATAAGTTTTCGAAATTTTACATACATAATAAAATCACATATGATATACAATACAATCACATGTGATATGCGTACTATAACATGTGATATGCATACTATCACATTTATGTCAAAAAATGAAGGAAAACAAAAATTGTCACATATGATATACAATATTATCACATATGATATATGTACTATCATATTTATGTCAAAAAAATGAAGAATTTTTTTTGTCAAAAATCGAAATTTTTTCTAAATTTTGGTAATTTATACGTTTTATAGTAATTCTCTTTTATAAAGTTTTACGAATTGATACTAATATGTGACAACCGTCTTAAACTCATGTCGAATCTATTAATTCTAACTTCGCTCTAACTTCGACTTTATGCTTGTTATGCTTATTCTATGCTTGATATGTGTTTACTTATATTTAATGTGTTGTAAAACTTAGTATAAGTTACTCTTGCAAAACTTTTAACATAGAATCTACGTCAATTATACTTTAAGCGTGTATGTCTTGGAGTCGAAATCGAATCAATAAACGACCATTTATACCAAGAAGACAAATTATGAATTTGTCTAAATTCATAACATTACAATATTGCATAACGAAAATCTAAATAAAGTATATGTATATGTATTATGATTATGATTATTTGTTCATGAAGCTAAGCTTAATTAGGTATTTTGTTGTGAAAATAATAGTTGAAATGTTTCTAAACAAGCTTAGAAAAGAGATGATGATTTTGTAAAAGTAAGTTGGATAGTTGTTATGATTTTTGGTGAAATATTGATAAAATTCGAAATTTAGACACCTTTATACTCTAAAAGAAGTCTGTTTTGTAAAAATCATAATAAATCGTAACTCTGTTTTCGATGAATAATATATCGTTGGACAGGTATAAGAGTCTACTTTCTAATGGTTATGGTCATGATTATTGAATGTGGTATTAAGTTGATCGAAAATGTAACTAAAATAGCTGCTGTCCAGATATAAAAAAAAGAAGAAGTTAGTCCTCACTTGGAAGCTTAGTCATCAAGCATCTCCTTAAGCACTTAACACATGTCATAAGAAGGATAAATGAGATGTATAAGCAATATTTAACCTAGTATAAATACATGTACTTAATATATGTACAATCTTTCCTCTCTTCTTTTTCATACACACACTTAAACACCTCCCATACTTAAGCTAAAACCCGGAAATTGGTCAAGAGAAACAAAAAGAAAAGGTGAACTAAGGAGCTAAGGAGGATTAAAAATATAGAAGCTTTGGTGTTAGTTGTCAACTCAAGTTTATTAGTGCAAGAATTTCTTTGTAAGTATTCTAATGTCTATGTAAACATTTTAGTTTTAACCACAAATTAATTATTTTCATAAACTAGGATCATGGTTTTTGAATACAAAAATGATCATGTTTATGTTAATTTGGTTGTAAGTGTTGTTATTGATCATAACATGAAGTTTATACAAAAGTTATGGGTATCATGAAATTGTTCACATGCTTAGTGATATTGGTAGATTAAGTTTTAATATATGATTTTACTAAAGATTAATTTTTGACATAAAAATCATATTATTAAACTAGAAATTTTGATGTAATGTTTTGGTTATAATCTTGTTATTATAATATGTATATCAAAAAATGGTCATAATATGTCTTAATTAAAATTATTCATGAACTAGAATTATTAACAAACTAAATGCTTATAATGGATTTTATAAAGAGTTAGATTAATCTAACTTATGAATATATTGTTTCGATAAGAAGAAAACTTATAAACTTCATGATTTTTATACATAAACAAACTACAATGGTGTAATATGAAGTTGACATTAAGTAAACAAATTTGTATTAAATAATAAGATTCTAAAAACCGTTATTAACTATTTGAACTATTTTGGTCTCGGGACGAATGAAAACGAGTATTTTGGACAAAATAGGTTAATATTAGTTTATAAAGACGTTAAAACGGAATATACATATACTTATACAAAAACTTTGGTATAATAGGATTTCATTGATTTCGGTTTTCGCTTATTGCAAGATTTCGACACACACGCCGACACACATTACTGTGAGTTACAAAACCCCTCTTTTAAACGTTTTATATACTTTGGGTGGAAATACGAGTCTTATATGCTTAAAACGTTATTCTTGTATGCTAAACGTATTAATCTTATACTTAAAACGTATACGCTTAAACATATTGTTACGGATTGTAAGTGAACGTAAAACTTATTTTAGCATCGTTGATGATTTCCAACATGCTGTTGATACTTTAAATTCGTCAACTACCATAAACTTTAGCTTACTATTAATCCCTTTGGAAATGACCGTTAGTAATTATGGATAGCGCTATTTAGGGTAAGCGTCCCTCACATCGGTGGCAATCGATGTGCATAGTTACTATTAAGGTATGCTTTACGGTTGTTAATCGGTTTAAAAGTGAAACTCTCACTTTGCAGTAACAATATACACGTTATTATCACATAGCTGTACACTATGTTGATACATTCAAACTTATACTTTACACAACTTTATATGCGTTAAAACTTTATACAAATGCCTAATCTGTAACTCACTAACTACGTCTCCCGTAGTTAACATTTTACTCGTATTTTTCAGGAAACGAGTAAGTAGATGGAGACGCTTGTAGACTTTGACTTGCTTTTTGACGGATGACTTCAAGAATAGGGAATGGTTCAAGTGGTTTGGACATGAACGTTTTTATGTTGTAATCGTTATGTAAACTAAAACTTAAATCTTTTGAATAACTTAAATGCTTGTTTTATATAACATAACTTTGGTAGTTATCTATATACTTGTGCGATGACAAACTCGCTCTTCACATCCCGTGTTTCCGCTTTAGCGGGATGTGACATAATATCACATGTGATATTATCGTTAAAATTTAAATACCCACTAAAAAAAATAAGTCTTCGAAAATATATAACACAACTGCTTTAATTTAAATAAAATATGAGATAACGGCAACATTGTAATTTGTTTGTTTCAAAGCCCTTCACATGCAACGATTCACCGATTGTAGTCACAAGTTTTGCAACAAGCTTGCAATGAATAAATTCAACTGATGCTAGGGTTTTTATATTTTGCTCCAAAAGTTTGCAAAGTCCGTCAACCTAAAAAACAAAAAATCGAAAATTAAATAATAAACATAACCACTTGTATAATGAAATCGAACCTTACGCAAGACGCCTCATTGATTTAGATGTAAAAATATGGAGAAAATATTCTAATAACCTGTTCCTTCGATTTAATCCAATGAATTTCCAAACATTCCAATCGGCTTTCCCTTAGTAAATACTGTTACATATATGCAAAAGTCAATAATTAAGATAATTAAATCTCTTAAATAATTCTTTCTTCATCTTACAGAAATATCCGATACACAATGAACACTTTGAAGTCTCAGAGATCTGAATTTGCACAAAGGAAGTAACAACGTTTAAAAAACATCTACGTGAAAAAAACACTCGCGTAAATTAAGGCATTTAAACGGATAAATACCTGGCATATTCACCAAACCGTTCACAATGATAACTTAACTTTGAGTAGCTCCCAGACTTCTGTACATGGCCCTTAGTACTTATATAGTTTAACAAAGAGTCTGCGGACACAGAAAGTTTAACGAACTAAAAACATAACTACGAAAGCATACAAAAAACCTGTAGCAAATTAGGTTTTACCTGGCAAGACTACGTCACCAAGATGGCCATCAAACAAAGTTGAAGAAATGGTTTCCACCGTTTCATCAATGCAACTGTTGAGAAGCAAAAACGAATATCAAATAAATACGAAGTATATAATCATAAATAACTCAAGGATAGTAAACTTAAACATGTTACATACTTCTGCAAATGTTTTTCCCAATACATATACTGCCAGTTGCTGGTCACCGGTACCCTGTGATCATCAGGCCATCGTGATTGATACAGGGCTTTCCACGCCATATCAAAGTTACAAAATCTAAAAACATACGCAAAATTCAGTTCCAAAGTTAATGTTACACGATTCAACCAATTAATTAAATCCGAAAAATCATAAATCTTTTTCGTCTTTTTGAAGGACTTGAGGAATCATCAGAAAACGACCTATTACTAGAGCTACCAGACGACCTACAAAAACAACAATAAACGAAAACCTCTTAACAACATATCTAACAACTTCGAAAACAAGTAACAGAAAAAAGTATATACTATACTATATACATTTCATTTTGCAGATTCTGCAATGCTAACGGAGGCAAATTCGATACAATCTGATCGAATAAATGCGAAGGAAGCTCGTAAACATAAGATATATTTCCATTTTCTGCACACACACAAAATGATCAATTAATCAAAATCAAGTAAAAACCTAATTCTAATTGCAATTAAAAAGTGAAATTGAAAGAAATTACCGTCAAGGATTGGTTCTGTGATTGCTCCAACGCATAAATTGATCAATGATGGAGGTTTAAACGACATCATATTATGATTTTTGTGATGAATTTGGTGCATAAGTTTGCAATTGGGGAGTTGTAAACCCTAAGTTAAAGAGTTTAATTTTGAAGTGAATTTGAGTCTAATATTTTGTAATTGTATTTTAATGATACTATCCAAAAACCCACGCGATATAGTGGGATAAAAAAATCATAGTCCAATAAAATTTTATTAAATTATGTTATATAACTTCAACGATGAGATTAATAAATAAAAAATAACTTTGAATTCATATTAAAATTGTATTCAAATATTTGTAAGAAATAAATATGAATTAATATGTATTTCGAAAAGTTTAATAATTGCTATGGAAAGATTGGTTGATAAATAAATAACAAAAAGAAAATAAAGTGGTAATTTAGTTATTTTATTCTTAATTTTCAACATTAAGAAAAATACTCCAAATGTTTTATAAGTAACTAGTATACAACTCGCGCGCGACGACGAAAAATTATAGTGCGATAATAATTTACTGTAGTTTCCAATTCATCTCGTGATTTATGTCGTGAGAGTAATGGTTTATGGGTCGGTATTTGGGGCCAACATTTCGGGATAGAAAAGAATTATTGATATGGAAATGAGTTTCGATAGTTTTTTATTCGTTATTTTCGGCTATATATTAAGTATAACATTTTCTTATTTGGTCGTTCGTGTTATAATATGAATTTAGCGGTAACAATTTCAAGTTTGCAATTTGAGACATAAAAAGAGTTTCTATAATTATTTCTCGTTCAACCATTTTCTCTACTAAGTGTATTCTAGTGGTAAAATATTTATATTTATTTGATACGATAGCTCTTTGACTATAATATGATATAAGTGACAATACAAAGTGGTGATATCTAATAATTTCGAGTCAAACCCTTTAAACCCACTAATAATTATTTAGGTTTATCTTCTAATAATTTTTTGTTCGATACTTCGCGTTATAAAGAGAATTAAAAGGTAATATTTTTTTATTTATTTTTAGTTCTTTGAGCCACAAAAAAGTTATGAACTGATGATTTTCGGTGTATCCGTTCATGCCAAAAAAAGAATTATTTATATGCTAATTGTATATGCTAACTGTTGACGTCGTGTATATGCTAATTGTATATGCTAACTGCTGACGTCATGTAGCATAACTTTTTATTGTTATTTTTTTCGAAAATATGCGAACTTTTTTTTAATAACAATATATTTTACTTTTTATTGACTAATTTGAATTAATAACTAAAATGTAAAACATTAGTGATCCTAAAAGGCTATGATCGATATATACAAACTTTAACAATTACTCTTCCTTCGTTTTGTTGGTTTGTAGTATGTTCCTACACCACAAAATCAAGCCACATATAGTAACTACCGCATGAACATACTGCAAAACTAACAAAACGAAGGGAGAGTAATTGTTAAAGTTTGTATATATATATCGATCATAGTCTTTTAGGATCACTAATGTTTTACATTATAGTTATATTTCAAATTAGTCAATAAAAAGTAAAATATATTGTTATTAAAAAAAAAGGAGTTCAATAAAAAATAATTTATGCTACATTATAGCATATGCTAACTGCTGACGTCATGTAGCATAATTTGTTTTTTTTTTCTAAATGTGGTTAACATTAGTTCGCATATGCTAACTGGTTTGCATATGCGAACTCCGTGACATTTTGTAAAACTTTTTACAGATTTTGACATTTTGTAAAATATTCCCCTTACTTTTTGCTATTTTCGTAATTTTCCATTACATCAATCATGCTAATTGTGTTTTTTATTTATAATAACAATAGTCTTATGATTGTTTTTGAAAGATTTTTATATTCATTAATATTGTGAAACTATATTAGGATGAATATTCATCTCTTTATTAATCCTCAATCTCTGTCTTTTTCTTAGGTTACAAAATACAAAATATATTGTAATACTATATTAATCTTAGAATAATGAAATTACACCGTTTCCTTCTTTCTCTCACTATTCTTCTTCTTCTTGTTATTTGGTTTTGTTTATTAGTTTACAACATGTTATCGGGACAATTCGTCTTAAAGAAATAGGTTATGAATGTAAAGGTAATCAATATTTTTAACTTATTTATTTTATTTGTTAATTCTTTTGATTTGTTTAATTATGTTGATTGTATGTTCATGAAAATATGAAGTTCTTTTATGATCACCTGAAGTGAATCGTAACAAAATTATCATGAGTAATTCTTATAGAACCCGAAGTTATTATGATTCCTTAAAGAGAACCAAAATAAAATAACTTTAGATTATTTGTTTTAGCAACCTGAATTTATTTATGATTCATTGAAGAGAATCATAGCGCCATAACCAGAAGTTATTATTGTATATTTATCGTTTCTATTTTTGTTTGTACAGTAATCAAGATATAAAAGTTTCGTTATAATTTGTTGAAGAGAAATAAAATAAAAATAACCGGAAGTTATAAATGTTTATTGTTGAGACCCAAAAAATCCCTCTAAAATCAGAACTGACTTGAAGTTTTTATGATCCTCGAAGAGACTCAAAACAAAATAACACAAGTTATTATTTAAGAAATCAAACTTCTCTACGATTTCCTGAAGAAAATCTAAGACACAAAACCATGTATTGATCTAATAATGTGATTTATGTGCATTTATTGGGTTGGGTTCATTTAAAACCATTATAAAACTTGAGAACAAATGAACCAATCACAATCCTCAATTTTACAAACTCACTTTAGTTTATTTTTGTTTAAAAGTTAATTATTTTAAAAACTCACTTTAGTTTATTTTTGTTTAAAAGTTAATTATTTTAAAAACCGTAAATGTATTAAACGAATAAATTACACCATTAAAACGAACATTATTTCCTCTTTCTATAGAGCACCCACTTCATATATTTTTGACGAAATTTTTTTCCATGTTTTTGACGGGTTTTGAAAAATTTAAATTATAAAATCTCAGTTTTATCAAATGTGATATTAGTAGTTTGACTTATAATTTTTGTGTTCTTTTTTTATTTTAGTTAAATATACCTCATATAATATATTTAGGTTGTGAAATTCACATTTAGTTTTTATATCAAATGTGATTTTACCTTACGAATATAAACATTTGACCAAAAATGAAGAAAAAAAAAGATCGTCAAAATTCGATTTTTTTTCCGAGTCTATATAGATTATATTTCATATAATATTTTTGTGTTTAAAATTTCACATTTAAAGTTAAAATCATGTATGTTATTGACTTATTTGTTTTAAAGTTCTACGTATATTATGATATCACATATAATTTACGTTAATATCAAATGTGATTTCCTTGAATTTTTCTATAGGTTTAGTTTAATTATATATCATATAACGATTTTAGATTTTAAAATTCACATTTTATGTTAATATCACATGTGATATAATCTTATGAGTTTAAACATTTGTCGAAAAACGAAAAAATAATAGTTGTCAAAATTTGATTTTTTATATTTAGATGAATCATACTTTATATAACATTTTTTGTTTTTGAAGTTTACTCATTTATGTTGAAATCATATTTGATATTAACGTTACAATTTCAATAGCATCCGGAAAAATAAAAGTCATGGAAAGTATATAAGACCGCTGCTCTAATTAAAGAGTAGAACACGATGGTCGCAACGGTGTAATTTATTTTGTCTAACGATTAACGTTTTGCGAGATAAATTAATTTAAAAAGATAATTTAAAAGTAATTTTTGATTTAATCTTAGTGATTGAATTGAAAATAAACGAATCATTTAAAATATTATTAGTAGTTTTCTATTTTTTCCATACATTTATATATTAATAGGATATTTTGGTGTTTAGTGTTTCAAACAATTTTGAAAAGAAATGATATGAATCTTTTAATATATTCTTAATAAAATATTAACCAAAATATGGTGGGATATTATTCTAGCTATATACTAATCATACAATTTTATAAATCTCAATTTTTCTAAATATTTTTATCATCGCGTACATTTTGTCACTAATTTTCCATAACTATATTAATTATGTTTCCTATTATTTTGAAAAAGTTAAACGATTTTGGCTTAAATTCATAATAGTTCCTAATGGTATATTTATTTTGGTTTGTAGATTACATAGATTTATTTTATGTTTATTAACGATTTAACGAAAACTTTCAAAATTTCCTTAATTATTTATTTTTATCATTCCCACCTTAATTGTTATTATTTTATTTTGTTTAAAACCTTGCTTAACTCAATTGTAAAAGTTGTAAAATATAACCGGGTACAATTTCAATAAATGCTCAAAAGTACAAATTTCATGAAAATAGTATATTACTAAATTTGTCAAATGAAATTTGCTATAATTTGCTATATTTTCTGAAACGAATGCGATTAAACATAATGTACAATGATGTTGGCCATCATGCCCTCCCGAAGCAACTCATTTACATCGTTTCTTTTCAATAGATTAAATTTAAAATTAAGGTTATGTATAAAGTTTACTACATTTGTTTTTTCACTTTCAAGCCTCCTGAAAAGTTATTCATTATGATAAATTTTGTTCGAGAGCTCCTTAAGAGGTAATATCATATTATCAGGAGAAATAATGTTAAAAATTGAGCTTGGAAAACATATGAATCTTATAATTAATAGTGCCCTTGAATCTTTATGGGATAAACCGGAAGTTTATGATTTATAATTATTTTATTATTTTGAAATGACCGATTAGACCATCGCACATCAATATAAAGCAAAAACTTCATTTTAAGAACCCGGAGATTCTCCAATTACATGAGTTTATACGCTCTCAAAATTTAGCGTTTATTCACCTTTTACAAGTTAACAAGGACTCAACTCCTTACAATCCTAAAATGATACGAGAGGATGTATATAGGCCTATACAACTATCAACTAGACCATTTAGTTATATTATAAATCGATGCATCGTCTAAATGGTCACGTATAATCAATATTGCAACATGCAGTTTGCGTAATTAATAACTTATCTAATACGATTACGAGTACTAGGGATTGTGAACTATCTTTCTAAGATTTTAAAAGCTTCTGATAAATAGTGAATTTACATTATTTTACATTTATACACATATTGTTTAATTAAAGCGTTTAATTATCATTTTCCTTTTGGAAAAAATTCTAAAAAATTATATAATATTTAATGGGTACCCATATTTAAATGCTTGAAGCATATATCATTATTTAAAATTATTTAAACTCCCTAAAGCATATATCATTATTTAAACTCTCAGAAGCATATATATCATTATCAAAATGCCCGAAGCATATATCAATATTAAAATGTCTGAAGCAATTTGCATATATTATTATTAGATTGCGAGGAGCATATATCATTATAAAAATGTCCGAAGTATGCAGCATTATTACAATGTCCGAAAAATATATCAATATTAAAATATGTGAAAAAATTCTCATGAATTATATGTAAATAAAATACTTTCATTATATGAACTAACACAATATATATATATATATATATATATATATATATATATATATATATATATATATATATATATATATATATATATTGAATGGTTCATGCGAGAACTACGAGAACTCTCACAAAAAGTGTTAAATCACGTTTTGTTTTGTTCATTCACATGTAAACTTTTTTAGAGATTAATAATCTAGTAAATATAAACGTAAAAAAGTAAAAAAAATCATTTAAAATATCGTAAAAAAATTTCGTTCATATATGAACTCTCATTTTTTTTTTTAATTTTCACTTATAGTTTTACTAGATTTTTAACATTCATAAGTTTTTACATGTCAATGGACATAATTGCATGTTAATTGACACTTTTTTCAATAGTTTTCGCAGCAAAAAGAGTTTTCGCATGAATCAGTCCATATATATATATATATATATATATATATATATATATATATATATATATATATATGGTACAAATGTTCAATAGCCTAGATGCAACATCACCAAGTATATCGACGAAATTATGCACTCTTTTTCCTTCAGTAAATTTTGTGTCCCACTGGATTTTATTTAATAAGGCTTTAAATAGACATAATTTTTCAAATTAGACATTAAAGGGGGAGCATTATAGATAATTACAAAATTGATGTCCATACATTGATAAGTAAATCTCTAGAATAGATGAACATACTACTTAATTGTTACTAACAAATTTCAAAGAATAATGTTGGATATTTGTGAGACTCACATAAACCAATATTATAAACATGCACTACAAGATACATGACTTTTACTGACTGAAAAAAACTGTCAGGAAAAGTCTAAAAACTGTCACTAAATACTAGTTGGTCTACTCCTTCTGAAGAAAAAAGAGTCACTACTGCCACCATCGCTAAAAGTCTATTATGACACAAATTTCAGTCAGAAAAGGTTCTGGATTTTTAGTGACTGAACGACTTTAGTCATTAATGGGTAATCAAATTTTTTCATAAACCAACAATATTGACACTTATTTCAGTCAGTAAAAGTATCATTATCTTTTTGTTTTCTTCATTTTTTGGTTCCTATATTACATAAAATAATTAAAAATCACAAAATACAATCAAAAAACAGTTTTATTACTCAAAACCATACCCAATACATCTCTTTCCAATCTATATAAAAAATGAATGTTAACTGTAACAGCCCAAGCACACCCGTAGCGTGATATTGTCCGCTTTGCTCACCGGCGCACGGATTTGTTTCTGGCACGAAGCTCGTGCCAAAACGCGTCATGCTAGGAGAGGTATCAACCCCCTTATAAGGAAGGATTCGTTCTCCTCTCCAACCGATGTGGGACGGATGTTACATAACATATAAGGTCTGCCAGCGATTGCCAATTTACCTTCTCAAATATGTCAACCAACTTTGAACTATTAGAGATAATAAGTCGGATTGAGTATGGTTGACCCAGGAATAGTTAACGAATTAAAGGTTTAAGGGTTTTAAATGTGTTAAATGGATCAAATAGTCCGCTTTTTACGATCTTTATTATAGAATTGTGCTAAAGTTTAGTAAATTTGTATCGAGTATATATCGTATCTGATTATTTCTTTATTTTTGCAGATGTGTAGCTGTATGAAGGAGATGATCTAACCTGGAAAAAGTAACTATTTTTTTTCTTCTTTTCCTTACATATTTTGGACCGTAAAAAAATTGTGTATTGGAGTAGTTAATGTAACATCCGTCCCACATCGGTTGGAGAGGAGAACGAATCCTTCCTTATAAGGGGGTTGATACCTCTCCTAGCATGACGCGTTTTGGCACGAGCTTCGTGCCAGAAACAAATCCGTGCGCCGGTGAGCAAAGCGGACAATATCACGCTACGGGTGTGCTTGGGCTGTTACAAATGGTATCAGAGCCAGGTTCGGACCGATGTACACAGCGAGGACGCTGTGTCCTGTAAGGGGGGAGGATTGTAACATCCGTCCCACATCGGTTGGAGAGGAGAACGAATCCTTCCTTATAAGGGGGTTGATACCTCTCCTAGCATGACGCGTTTTGGCACGAGCTTCGTGTCAGAAACAAATCCGTGCGCCGGTGAGCAAAGCGGACAATATCACGCTACGGGTGTGCTTGGGCTGTTACATGTTAATATGTTCATGTTTCCAAACAATGTGAAACACTAAAGTTGCAAATATTAGAACATTAACTTCATATTCCTTTATTCCTCTACAGGTCAAATACCGTATATACCCATCAATAATTACCAGTCAGATATTGCCAAAATGTAGAAAATGTTACCTCATGGTATATACCGCTCTACTTGCAGATTAACAACCTGAAAGTTTAACACAAAATTATTTGTCATGTCTTTCAAACTAACCATTTAAATGACAGAACTCTAAACGTAAGAATGCTTGAACACCTTGTAAAAAATGACCATTTGATGAAATCATATGAAAAATGAAAAAATATAGCACGAAAAAAAGCATGAAACCTGCCTTTACTAATAAAAGATAACAAAATAACATATATGCAATATTGCAAACTAACCTTGATTTTAACATTATCTGTGCCTTCACACCTCGATTTAGAAGATACAACCCCCCTGGACATAAAATGTGAGAATATCCTTTTCCGCTGAAGAAAAGAAAATAAAGGAAGTAAGGGAAATAAGCTTAACTAAACAAAAGGTAAGACATACATTTAAAATAATTCTTACCATATATCCAAGCAAAATACCTTTTTATTCTATACAACCAAAATAGGAAACATAATTTAAAAAATGGCATACGAAACGAGATCGCCAATACGAGCGAACCTAGAAATTTCACTCTTAATTTATTCATCATAGTTGAAACATCAAACTCTGAAAGTGGCCTTTAAATTTGTTGTAGACTATATGCTATAAAACAAAGAAATTTCTAGAAACACGTATAAAACTTACAACCTTGTATCTACATAGCACAATAGCAAAAGCTAGTCATGAGTATACATTTCTAAAGCAAAATAGCAGTACAAAGGGTAGTACAAAAGTTCGTACAAAAGTTGGTACCTGACATATATGTTTAGCAGCCTAAATCAAATTTAATATTGTTATATTAGTAAGATTCCATGTGAAATATGAACCTTGTTGAGGTTAGTAAGTGTGAAAAACAGAGTAGGAAACAGGGATAACCTACGGTTGAGAACATGTTCAGAATTCTATGCCAATGTCTGAGCACCTTAATATGACTAACTAATGCAAACCAATGCAAAGACTATTCATGACTGTAAGTATACAAAACACAAATTTTAGGACATCAGGAAGTAAGTAAGACATGTTGAGAACCTCAACATGACACTAGATTATTTCCATTATATTACCAAAACTATTATGAAGTCTTAGTTAACTAAGCAAAATTGAACGAATACATGTTGAACTGATACCTTTGTCCATATAATAAACCTTTATATCAAAATTCTATGAATACACGTTGAACTGAAATCATCATATTTCCAGTTAATACCCCCTGCATTTGCACTAGTAGTAGACCTATCCGTGATATTTTTCATTTTCTCCATGGTGTTAATAAAGAGTTAAACAATATATTAAGCAATACTATAGTGATGTATAACACGTGTTAAGCATATTATTCAGAAGTACATACCACAACCTTCGCAGGAGATGCATTTACAATGCTTCTATATTTCCGTGTTCGACTTAGACATTACACTGTTTCCCCTATTCATGACAGCTTAATAATTAGGTGAAGGAGTCTACTCACTTAGTCTTGGTTCACTAGAATGCTTCATTTCAGTAGGTCGTAGAGCTTCACTCATAGAAATTGTATGAAACCTTTTATGTTTTCCCATCCTGTGATCGATTGTAAATAAGAAATTTAAATTGTTAGCAATAGAAGTAACGAAGATAAAGTCTTAATGTAACACGATAGTGTTTATTGAAAGAAACCGGGACCTAACCATACTACGAAGATAAGCTAACTTGTTATAGACAGTAATGCAACATATAATATCTTTCCCTCTTTACTTGATTTCCCAAGAGCCAAGTCCAAAAACAATTTCACACAATTTACATATTGTAAACTAGCCCTTGGTGGAGAATTCATCCATGACTTATTTATCACAATAACTATGACATTTCAGAAGAGAAAAAAAAAACTAGTATAGTTGATAACAAGAATAAGGTTTTATATCCACATATTACAATCCAAAGCAGGCAGCAACAGAATATTACATATCGTCTAATGGCCACGTAACCTTCTAAAATCCTAGAAAGCACTCCTTGTGCTCTCAACTTTCAAATCAGGTATTTCCCCCAACGCAACAGAATAATTCTCGGCTCAATCATCGACTTTAGAACACTAGACACAAAATTACACTTATTTTAAGATTTCTAGATTTTACAGAGCATACTTCAACTCCAATTCCTCCCGATTAACTTGAATTGAAATATGATAAATGAATTTCAACATATTGAATTTAAACAAATTATATACTCCTACTCCAGTTCCTCCCGATTAACTTGAATTGAAATATGATACATGAATTTCAACAGATTAAATTAAAACAAATTATTGTCATAAAATGTACAATCCACTGATTTTAGTCAATAAAAACATATAGAGAAACAAATTAATATCTACACAAGTTGAATCAATGTGGAATCGAATGAGAAGCTAATCAAATCAAACAGATTGAAACTGAAAACCTAGCTATGAGAGAAATGAAATTAAATACGTACATGTGTTATTTATGCAATAACAAATCGAGAATCGATGGCGGAGACGGTGCCGGATCATAGGTGGAGGTGTAGGCGGTGCTGGAATCAGATTCGAAGAAGGTGGTCAAATCGGAGGCGGAACGACGTCGGATAAGTTCCTCGAAGATGATAGTGGACAACGCCGGTGCGTCTTGCCGGAGACGATCGGGCTTCCGAACACGGTGATGGCTGCCGGAGACGGTGATGGCTGCCGGAGACGGTGAAGGAGAGAAAGGGGGTTAGGGTTTCAAATTTTGGAAATTGGAATGGTGTAAAGTATATTCGTTCCGTGCCGTGACTTTATTTTTTATTATTTTTTAAAAAGATTTTGCTACTATTTTTTAAGTCATAAAAGATAATGGAGATGAATTTAATTACTGAATTTAATTTCAGTCGGTAAATGCAAGAGTCACTAAATGGCGTTTGTTTTGTAGTGATGTTATCTTTTCACTTCTCGTGACACCACAAGTTTTATGGAGTCATAACAAAACACGTTTCACCAAACTTTTCTTGACTCACGATCTACAAAAGAATAGTACCATTGATATTTGTCAAATCAGATCAAGCAACAACCCCTCAAGCCTTTTTCACAAAGTCATTAGTGGCAAGTTTGTAAGCAATTCATTCATAAAACTGGTATTCTACATTTGAAGAATATACTTAAAATGAGAGGGAGTATTATACATGCTGCACTTTTTTTTTCCCTGACCAAGGTTTTGTCCCAATAAGTTTTCTTGGTAAGGTTTTTAACAAGATAGTCACTAAACAACATTGGTCATGGAGCACCACATTGTTAGTATAATGAACGATAAATATTCAAGGGGGAGTATTGTGAAACTTTTCATTTCACTTCCATATATATCGTGTTTAATTATTTATGCTTATGATAATGACTTCAAGATGAATAAGACTAATATCAAATAATTCTACAAGGAGTCAAGGACATGCTTCCACATAAATAGCTAAAATCTATACAATCGAATATATTCATTAGAAGGTAATCAACCAGAATTGTAAAAGATTAATTAACATTGGCCACACTACCATAAATGGTATATATGTTGTCGTTATGAATTATTCGGCGTGTAATCACTGAATGTATGACAACTATATGTGTCATTAACAACCAACAATAGTTGCCCATAATGGTTTTGACGATTATGGCCCAAGCATATCTTGTATGACGATAACTACATCATATAACGTCCCCTAATTTAATCTCATCCGATTTTACCATCATATGCAAGGAGTCAATCTCGTTTTTACCACTTAATCTGTATTAAGCTCAAGTGATTATATGCATTGGACACTTGTATCGGACAATTTATGAAACATATGATGTGATATATTGCAAGTCTTGTTTACCTGATGTGAGAAAATACAAGAAAGCGATAGAATTGTTGCTGATATGCATTAGACAATCGTTTCGACCTGTATACGAAACATACCGTCATATTGATTTGAACTTTTACCATTCATATATGAAAACATGCATTTATTATGCCATGTTACTCATATTTCATCTCCTTACAAAAAGGAAATGTGGACCTTAGGCTTTCATTCAACAACCTTTTTTGGCTACTCAATGCTCATCATATATATATATATGCTTTAAAGTTAGTCAAACCAAAACCATGTGATGTTGTTATACGTTTTTTGAGACATTTTATCGAACACTTAGACAATCATATAATCACGGACATCAATATAACAAAACAAACATGGAAGAATATATTGCTCATTAGGTGGTTGAAATATAGTTATCCAAAAACCACAATACATTCTTGTTACAACTTGAAGTCATGCAAACATATTAATAATTAGGAGTTTAAGGCACACAAGACTAATGGAAATATCTAGATATATATAAGGCTTAATTTGCCTATTAAGTCATGAAATCCAATTTCATGATGGTGCTTAGGTTCATCGGATACATGTATTGATCCGAACCACTGTATATGGTTTCAACAATTATCTTGTTGGCACGCTCCGTTGGATGAAACGGATCCCAAAATACATAGATGTCTCTATTGGGGCAAAGATTTGATGCCCGGGTACAAATTCCAACCCCGTTATAAGGTCCTTGCCCACAACATGCCACTTTCGACGTTACAAAACCTATTTAAAAAGCCATCAAAATTAAATTCATAAGTAATCGTAAAAACAAATAAATATGTTGGGAGGTCTCGGGTTTTGTAACTTAATTACCAAAGTCTTGGGGGTTGCTAATGAAATCATTTTGCATTTGCATTGCGTTGACTGCAACAAAGTAGTCGGATCCAAGCTCTTGGTTAAGGCTTTGGATCATTTGCACGAGTTGGGGATTAAATAAAGCCGCGGCTTGTTGAGGCTCAGTTGCACATTGACCATTTGAAGCACTTGCGGCTAATTGGGATGGAACACAACCTAACGGTCCAGATCCTGTCACTAGGATTCGTCTGGCTCCCAAATTATATAATTCCTACAACGAAAATAGATATTGGTAAAATTATGTTACATTTTATATATACAAATAAAAAGTTAATTTCTCACTAGAACATTACCATGAGGATTTTGCGATATTCTGAAAGAATATATTTGGTGAATTGAGGAATGGTGTATTGTAGTCTCCTTGCCGTAATTGGTGTCAAAAAGTAGTTGTTAACATAGTCGTTGCCTCCTAGTGTGATTAGAACGAGAGCCTGGTTCACGAGCTGTTGAGTCTGATCTGGTCCGATCAATGCGCTTACTCGAGCTTGGTATGTTTGAAAATTTTGTAATTGTTGAGTTATTCTTATGATACTTGCCTATCAAAAATAATTAAAAGGGACCATCTATTATAAAATCATGCATTAATGTTTAACAAAGAAAAAACATTATATCAAAATCAGCTTCCCTTTTTTGTGCAATATTAATATGCTTAAAATGTATTTTAATTATTAGGAAATATCATTTTTGGTAACATTCAATTATTTGATGCAATCTTTCTATAGTTATGAAAGTAGCATGCAACATTATATAGTCAGCCTTGTGCTCACATGCCAAACTCAGTCAATATGCATTATATAGTTGTACCTTGATGTACAAGTAGTTATTGAATGTAATGAAAGAAGATATGTCTATGACCTTTTAAGGGCTTAAATTAACGTGCACATAATAATTATACGTAAATTTGTACAACAGATAATGTGAAACTTACAAACTGAATTCCGGTGTCATTGAGTATACCGATCCCTGCGGAAGCAAAGTTTGCTCCGACGAGCAGCTTGTTTCCGTTTAACTGAGGGTTCAAGTAGGGCAATGTGGGTTCGGCACCGAGTTTTTGGCCTATGTACACAAAAATTGTAAGTTGTTAAATCACATTTTTAATCCCACAAACAACGTTTAGTGTTTTTGATATAATGTATATAAAACAGAAATATATAAAACTTTAAAACACTTCACAAATAAAGTACGTTTAGTTTGAACATGTAACCTTTCAAAACTATCGATATACCAATAACAGTAACATGTTAACATGTCTAACATAAGTGCTAGTCATAATCATATCATAAATGATACTACGTTAATTATTTGTAACATATATGTCGGAAATATAACATTACTAGCTAGTTATAAACAATTATAAAGTAAATAACTTACTAATCAGGTCAGGAATGTTAAGTCCGTTAGAGAAACGACCAGTGGGACGATGAGTAGGATAATCAATACCATACGGTGGGGAGTCAGCTCGAGCACTAGTAAGAAGGTAATTGTTGTTGCCATTGTCAACCAAGGAGTCACCAAACACAAAGAAGGCACGAGCTCCATGAGCTTTTGGCACGGCTTCAAGTAGTAGCAATGCTAAGACCACAACTAGCGGTAAAAGGGTGGTTGTGGTGGTGGCGGAATAGGAGTATTTAGCCATGTTAGTTTTGGTTGTGAAGACAAGGAAAGATGGTGGTTCATTGTAGTGTTTTATACACAAGTTTTGGGGTGCATGGATGTAGGCCATTCTATGGTTAGTTGAGGTATAGTAAATGTGGGTTGCAAAAAAAGTTGAATGTGATATATGAAAGCGAAGTAATTTATTTGACGATTGGTATATGTGATGGTGACTTAGCAGTCGAGGACATGCCGTATAATGTAGAGGTTGTTGGTGATTTTAGTGTCATCAACGGTCATTTAGGTAATGTGATTTACTAGAGAATGATGTGATTTCATGATCAGCTCGGAAACGAGTCAGGGAAGTGTGGAGTGCACGCTCGTTGAGCTAATATGAACTCAACAACGACAGTAAAGCAGGGGTCAAGGGAGCTGCGCCCCCTTGCGGGGTCAAGGGGCTGAGCCCCTTGCTGGGATCCCGCTGCCAGGTCAGCGGGCGGGGGTCGAGGGGAGGCCGCCCTCGCGGGGTTTGGGGCAGCGCCCCAAAACCTGAACGATTTTTACTAATCAGCTTTAAGCTGATTACTTGATTTCCCGCTTAATTCCCAGAATGTTGGGACAGTTTTATGACGGTTGAAACCGTCACAAAACCGTTTATAACTGCTAATAACCGTCACAAATTCTGTATCTAATACAGAATTTTCATTCTCATTCTAACTAACGAAAATATACATAATCCTTTACATTTCCGATTTGTGATTCACTGCCAAGAACACAAATTGTCAATTCTCATTGTATTATCCCGATTAGGATTTCGTGCAACCCTCAGGCAATTGATAGGGTCGAAATACTTAATACGGAAAGTGAACTTACACGATACATTGAGAAATCCGAGATTATCACAAACCCTAAATTCTAACAGAGGTATCGGGTATAAATAAACGATACACATAATTAAAAAATTATTTTTAGACAAAACACACACACACACATATATATATATATATATATATATATATATATATATATATATATATATATATATATATATATATATATATATATATATATATATATATATATATATATATATATATATGTATATATAGATTAAGGTTCAAAAGAGAGAATTAGAGATCCTTTCCTCACCATCCATTTTTCCTTATATATTTTTAATTCAAAAGTATATACAAAAAGGTCTAAAGGCTAATAATAAGTTCTCGCAGTTCTCGCAGAATTTTGAGTTCTCGCATGAACCATTCAATATATATATATATATATATATATATATATATATATATATATATATATATATATATATATATATATATATGTGTGTGTGTTTTTTGTGAGAAAAATGGACTATAATTGCCAACTGTGTCACGGTCATAGCTAGAAAAACGAGATCACAGTCTTCCGAAAAGTAGAAGGAAAATTTGTGATGTTTATTTGTATACTCCTATTTTACAAAGATATTTTTTCTTATGTATGTTTATATTAGTCATATATCATTTTCATTCTATCTTTAACAGTTCATATAACATTGATAATGAATAATATTAAGGTAGGTAATATTTTCTCGTTACCATATTATCGATAGATCGTTGTTGAGGACTATGATTGTTACAACGTTACCTAGTCCACAAACTAGTTGACAAATTTACCGGTTTTTGTTAAAATCAGTTTGACTCATTCCCTAACTCATCAATTCGATCAGTATGCTTCACACCAGCTCTAAGCCATGTATAGTTCTTATGGGATACAAGTTCTCCAGAAGAGTATTTTTGGGAACAAACTCAAAAGGTATTTATGGGACCTTCTTTTTACGGCTATTGAATTCCTCCTATTATTAAATAGAATATCCTTATTCATAAAATACCCTTTTTTTTCAACTTTAGCATATCAAAATATAACTTTAATACTTATTATATGATGATGTGTTTATATTTTGTAGATGTGATAATATTTTGTATGAAACCCTTTAAGAATGCACCCTTTGTATTGTATTATTTTCAATTAAATATGACTACATATAAATAAGCATGATCGGACCTTATGAGTTGCACTATTAGTCTACGACACATAATTCATGTGAGGCCCATTTATGTATTTAAAACATATAGCCCAATTATGGCCTTACTACATTTTCTTTTTAGTACATATAATTCACTTTTTAATACATATAGCTCAGTATGTCTTAATATATATAAATCCATGGCTTGAGATCGAAATATGACAAATCACAACTCTTTATTTAAAAATTCATTATAATTTTTTTTTAAATTAATTATCTTATAAACGATAAATGTATTAAACAAATAAATTACACATTAAAACGATCATTTTTAATTTTTATTTTTTATAGAGTATCCACTCGATGTACTTTTGACGAAATTTATTTTCGGGTTTTGAAATTTTATATTAAATCATTGTTTTATTACATGTGATTTCACTAGTTTGACATATTATCTTTTTGTTTTTCTGTTGATTCTAGTTGAATGTACGTAATATAACAAATCTTAGTTTTGAAATTCGTATTTAGTGTTCAAATCACATGTGATATTGCTTTACGAATTTCAACATTTGGCCGTAAACGAAAAAATAACAAAAGTCGTCAAAATTCGAACTTTTTCCCGGGTTCATTTAGGTTATACATTGTATAACATTGTTGTATATTAAAATTCATATTTAGAGTTAAAATCATGTTTGTTATTGTCTTTCGAGTTTTTAAAATTTTACATACATAATATCATATATAATTTATAGTAGTATCATATATGATTTACACTAATATCACATATGATTTAGTATTATCATATGTGATTTTAGTATATACCATATTTTATGTCAAAAAACGAGAAAAAATTAAACTCGTCAAAATTCGATTTTTTTTTTTTTCAAATTTAGGTAGTTTATACATTTTATATATCATACATTTTTTTTCGTTCTGATGTAAATATCACATGTGATTTAGCGTTTCAATTTCAATACCCATAAAAAAAATCGTTGAAAGTGTATAACACCATTGCTCCAATTAAAGATAATAACAAGACGATCTCACCGATATATTTTGTTTCGTCTAACGATTGACGGTTTGTAAGATAAATCAATTTAAAAAAATTAAATAAAAATGAGTTTTTGTTTGAATCTTAGCAATTAGATTAAAATGAGATGGAGGACTAAGATAATGTCTTTTGGTATTTAAAAAAATATGTATCTTAATTGATTATTTCTCATAAACCCATATTATTGTACCCATTTTTATTCTTGGCACAAGGTACTTCGGTTCGGAACCTCCGGTCTGACCCCGATACTGCAATGTATGCTTTACATACAAATTTTATTTAAAAACGTTCTTACAAAACGAATACTAGGACCAAATTTTGAAAGTACCATGCCTCAAGGATGATAAAAGTGAAGGTAAATTGTCGATAGGTAATTTAGAGGATACTCCGATTGGTCACGACCCCATAGTTGAATTGTCAACATAGATAGTTAATCCATAAGTGTGTTTTAGTTTTCATTAACAAGAAAGTTAGGAATTTTTGGATTATAAAGATGATGTAAAATAGTCGCACAAAAAAGTTTAATAAATTATACAAATATAAGACAATCAAACTATCAATCACGATTATTATAATCATCATCACTTACTTATGTACCCGTGCTAACTTATGATTATTGAACATATAACCGGTCACTTTAAAAGCTTAACAAGTTATTGCATATTCAAAATGTAATATGTTGTTGTAACTAGACGTGACAAAAAATCGATCCACAAATCAAAAATGAGAATCAACATCCGACCCAAAACAAAAACAAATTGGATTAATTTTTGGTTTTAACATTAACCGATATCTTCAATTATCGAAAAACGGACCCGAATTAACCATAATAGAACCTATATCATATATCATCTACTTCATAATGTATCAAAATATATCATTGGGTATTAATAGATCAATACATGAATATCAAAGTGGTTAATACTTCCCTCTTTACTCTATGAAAGGAGTTACCACCGTTCATTGATTGAATATAAGGTTTAAAGAACTGAGGATAGTGTTAGTAAAATATTAAGAATCAAACGCCAAATATTGTACTTTTATTATTATTGATAGAAATGAAAATGATTACATAACTGAAAAGAAAATTATAAAAGGATTAAGAACTGATTTTGACGTATCTCAACTTATATCCCCAAATCCCTTAGCCGTTAGAACTAACTAACACATTAGCTTATTGACCCTTCTAGTTACCGAAAGTAACTAATAACCCACTGAACTAATGAGTTAATACTAACTATGGATAACAATCTCCACCTTTAGTACTTCAGTCATTATCATCCAAAGCTCCAACCAACATTTAGCAACTTCAAATATTTCAAATTTTTTTTATCATGACAGAACCTTAGTCTACATATCAGCTGCATTATCTTGAGTATCCACTTTTACCACCTCAAACTGCCTTTGATTCAATCACATCCCTAATAAAATGTAACTTGACATTGATATGTTTAGACCTCTCATTAAATTCTTGATGTTTGGCCAAATGCAAAGCACTTTGGTTATCACATTGTACTACATTTTTTGACACCTTGATTCCTAATTCTGTCACAAAACCTTTCAACCAAATTTTGTCACAAAACCATTCAACTAAATAGCCTCTTTCACTGTCTTAGTTAAAGCCATGTATTCTCCTTCAGTTGTGGATAAAGCTACTACGTTTTGCAGTTTTGCTTTCTAACTTACAACACTACCATACACAGTAAAACCATATGGACTAATAGATATGCTTTTATCCAAATCTTTAGCATAATCAGTGTCACACCCCGCTCAGGCGGAAACCCGAGTTGTACAATATCATAGGTATGACATGTTGGACCCATATTATTTGTGACCCTCATTGATCATTTGTTCTTACTGATATGATGACTGACACTAACTGAAATCTGTGTCTAGTAAATATTCGATGGACGTATTTACCTTAACGACACTATAGATTTCCCATTAGGTGATCGGAACTATGAGAGCTTAAATATAAACACTTATTAAACACCACGAGGACTAAATAATACACACTCCTAATTTGAGTGTGTATATAAGGGGAGGTAATAGACCCAAATAAGGGTTGGTTAATTTTTCACCATCTCCTCCTATCCTAAACAAACACACACATAGTGTTTCTCTCTAATTCTCCATCCTAACACGATCATCTCAATTTGGGAATCATCGATGGCTAACTTATTCAACAACATCACCGGATCATCAGGAGGTATGTCATAAACATGAATCAATCTTATTTTAATCCAACATGTGGTATCAGAGCCAATGGCTCGTGATTATCCATTGGTTCATGTTTATTTATCGCTTGGCTATTGCTATTATTGATTCTGCAACTTTTCTGGCCGGCGGATTTTAATTTTTGGGTGAAAAATGGGATTTTTTGGACCTGGCGGCGGCTGCTGCAACCCTAATTTCGACGAACTTCATCCGTGCGGATGAAGGCTCATCCGTACGAACCTGATTTGTTCGTACGTACGGATGAAGCCCTATACGTACGAACCTGACTTGTTCATTAGTACGAATCTGATTTGTTCATACGCACGAACGTAACTGTTGATCCGTACGAATCTGGGCTAAATGCGTGCGAACCTAGGCTTACATCCGTACGAACTTAAACCTTACATCCGTACGAACTTAAACCTTACATCCGTACGAACCTAGGCTTACATCCGCACGAACCTGGACTTACATCCGTACGAATCAATACTCATCCGTACGAATATAATCTCATCCGTACGGATGACTACAGACCCTAATTTGGTCAGTTTTTTAGAGTTTTACTGGTTGCCTTATTTGTAAAAATCCCAGCAAGGGGCTCAGCCCCTTGGCCCCGCAAAGGGCGCTGCCCCTTGACCCCTGCTTTACTGTCGTGGTCACCTTATTTAGTCACCTTATTTATATGTGACCTTATTATACTTATGCACTAATATTCATGTTTTCATCTTTTGTTGCCCAAAGGTCAAAGGTGATTCCTATGATTGCATTTTTCCTTTAGCATAATAAACACGTAGGATATTAATTCTGCCCAAAGGTGATTTAATATACTTGTGTGCTTGAAAGGATTCTTATTATGCCTTAAAACACGATGTTCTATTTTGTTGCCAAAGGTCAAAAGACAAACGTTGTGTTGCATAAACCTTATGCTCATAATTTTACTTAGATATTAGTTATTTCTGCCCAAAGGTGATGTAACATCTAAGTAGAGCCTTACTTTAGCTTATTATTTTGGTGTTTTTTAATAGGCTTACCTATCACTAGCTTCATTACTAATATGGTCTTATTCTCAGGAACATTACTATTAGGTCTGCTTATTTTAGACATTACTCTAGTTCCATTATCTTAAGGGACATTACTTAGTCTGCCTTATATAGCTAACTCTTTCACTATAAAATCTTCTAAAATTCGTATCATAATCTTAAATCCTCCTTATTCTCCACTACAGTACCAAACTTCGGCATTGAGGCACTTACTGGTGCTAATTTCACTTCTTGGAAGGAGCAACTTTACTTAACTCTGGGAATGCTCGACATGGACTATGCTATTCGCCATGATGAACCCGCCGCTATTACTGCCGCGTCTACTGCGACTCAGAAAGCGGACTTTGAGAAGTGGGAAAGGGCGAATCGGCTGTCCCTAATGATGGTCAAGAACTCAATTCATTCCAGCATCCGAGGAGCTATCCCTGATAACGACAAAGTGAAAACTTACCTCAAATCTGTTGAGGATCACTTTAAGGGATCGTCTAAGGCAACTGCGAGTAGCTTAATGCTAAAGATGCTAACTCTTAAATATGAAGGTTCTAATGGTGTCCGTGAACACATAATGAAGATGGTTGACATGTCTCATAAGCTTAAGAATTTGGAAATGGAAGTCTCAGATAACTTTCTTGTGCATTTCATAATGACTTCCTTGCCTGCTCGGTTCGACACTTTCAAAGTGAATTATAACGCTATGAAAGATAAATGGTCGATAAGTGAACTGATTGCTATGTGCGTTCAAGAGGAAGATCGTCTTAAGCACATTCAACCTGAAGCTGCTGTTCACCTTACTACCACTTCAAACTTCAAGAAGAGGAAAGGTAACTACAAGTAACAAGACTGAAAACAAAGTCCAAAATCATGGTGCTGCTACCTCTGGCCCTAAATCCTTACAAGCAATACTAACTGCAAATTCTGCCGCTCCAAAGGGCACGGACAGAAAGATTGCTCTAAATTTAAGGAATGGCTAGCTAAGAAAGGTAACATTCTTTATGTAGTATTTGATTCCTTTACTACTGATGTTCCATTTAATACATGGTGGGGTGACTCTGGTTCTATGGTCCATGTGACCAATTCATTACAGGGATTCCTTACAATCCAAAAGCTACCAAAGGACCAAATAAAGCTTAGAGTTGGAAACGGTGATCTCTTAGATGTCGAAGCCATGGGAATTTTAAATTTACATATGAATACCGGAAAGTGTATTAGATTAATAGATACCTTATATGTACCGAGAATTACTCGGAACCTTGTATCTATATCTAGACTTGATCTTGAAGGTTATGTAATAACTCATGGTTGTGGCAGGATCACTTTTACTCTTAATAATGAATTATTTGGTTGTGGTTTTTTGAATGGATTACTGTATAAATTAGAATTAGATCATAATTTCTCACAGTCTTTGTTGTCTCTTAATATTGATGACATAAATAAAACAAAGACAAAATCACCTAAACAAGCAGAGAATTCCTCCACATTGTGGCATAAACGTCTCGGCCACATCTCACGAGATCGCATGACACGACTCATAAAAGAAGGAATATTACCCTCTCTTGATTTTAGTGATTTTGAAACATGTATTCAATGCCTTAAAGGCAAAATGGCTAAAGGGAATAAGAAAGGAGCCACCAGATGTTCCAACTTGTTGGAAATAATTCATACTGATATTAGTAGCCCCTATCCCGCATCAATAACAGGACATACATCATTTATTACATTCATTGACGATTATTCGCGTTATATGCACCTTTATCTGATTAAATAAAAATCTGAATCCTTACAAACTTTTTTCGATTATAAAACTTTGGTTGAAAACCAACTTGATCATAAGATAAAAGTTGTCCGATCAGATAGGGGAGGTGAGTATTACGGTAAACATACTGATATTGGTCAAGCTCCTGGTCCCTTCTATAATTTTTGCAAGGAACAGGGCATAATTAACCAATACACCATGCCAGGTTCTCCTCAACAGAATGGTGTTGCTGAAAGGAGAAACCGAACTTTAATGGACATGGTGAGAAGTATGCTCGCCAACACTAACCTACCCAAATTTCTTTGGACTGAGGCCTTAAAAACAGCTGTTCATATACTCAATAGGGTTCCATCCAAATCTGTCCCTAAAACTCCTTATGAGATCTGGACAGGTAGGAAACCGAGTCTAAAATATATGAAAGTATGGGGCTGTCCTGCCGAAGCAAAAGTCTATAACCCTAACTTAAAGAAACTGGATTCTAAAACCCTTACATGTTTCTTTATTGGTTATCCCGAGAACTCAAAAGGTTATCGGTTTTACTGTCCTTCTCACTCTACCCGCATCATAGATACGCAACATGCCACTTTCCTCGAAAATTCAGAGATCAGTGGGAGCACGACAAATCCTGATATAGATTTGCAAGAAGTACAAGAAGCGGGGGGAAACCATTCGTCGGTTATTACGATTCCTCCGATAATTCCTCTTGTACCCAACGCTGCTCCCGCTATACCTGGATCTCCTAATGAACCGGTTGAACCTCCTATGCCTCCTAATCTAAACGCCGAAGAACCGCTTGTTCCTGAAGAACCCGTAATTCAGCTCAGGAGATCATCAAGGGCTCGCAGAAACACAAATTTTGATGATTTCGAAACTTATCTGGCTGAAGTCGAAAACATTGGGAAACTTACTGATCCAACCTCTTACCGAGAAGCTATTAATAGTGATCAGGCCACTCATTGGATTGAAGCCATGATTGAAGAGCTCAAATCCATGGAGCGTAATGGCGTTTGGGTATTGGTTCCACTTACTAAAGGATCCAAAGTATAAGGCCAGACTGGTTGCAAAAGGCTTTACTCAAAGGAAGGAATTGATTATCAAGAGACCTTTTCTCCTGTCTCTCGTAAAGATTCCCTAAGGATCGTCATGGCACTCGTAGCTCATTATGATTTAGAGTTACATCAGATGGATGTCAAGACCGCTTTCCTAAATGGTGACTTGCAAGAAGACGTATACATGCAGCAACCTGAAGGATTTATTCCAGAAGGTAAAGAGCACATGGTCTGCAAGTTAAACAAATCGATATATGGGTTGAAACAAGCATCACGACAATGGTACCTTAAATTTGATGAAGTCGTAAAATCTGATGGCTTCCTAAAGAATCAAGTGGATCAATGCACCTATCTCAAGATCAGTGGGAGTAACTTTATTATCCTTGTTTTGTATGTAGATGATATTCTGCTTGCAAGTAACAACTTGGATTTACTACATGAGTCGAAGCGAATGCTTTCGCATAATTTCGACATGAAAGATCTCGGTGATGCCTCTTATGTTTTAGGTATCGAAATAAATCGAGACAGACGTAATGGTGTTCTAGGTCTTTCCCAAAGGGCTTATATTGACCGTATTCTAGAACGCTATAACATGCAGCACTGCACACCCACTGTGGCTCCGGTAGTTAAAGGGGACGTATTTGGACCTCATCAAACTCCGAGCACTGAAACTGAGAAGGCTGAAATGAGGATGATACCTTACTCATCTGTAGTTGGGAGCATTATGTACGCTCAGGTCTGTACTCGACCAGATATCGCTTACATCGCTGGTATGCTGGGGCGTTACTTATCTAACCCCGGATTAGCACACTGGAAAGCGGCTAAAAAGGTTCTACGATATCTGAAAGGGACCAAAGACTACAAATTAACTTATAGAAGAAGTGACAACTTGGAAGTAGTAGGTTATTCTGACTCTGACTTTGCTAAAAGCAAAGAAGACCATAAATTACTTCTGGGTATATTTTCATGTTAGCTGGCGGACCAATCTCTTGCGGAGTCATAAAACAGAAACTGACCACAACGTCTACTATGATGGCTGAATATGTTGCTGTTATAATGCAACCTGTCATGGGATGTTGTTAAGGAACCTGATCAGTGGACTCAAACTCGTCAACTCAATCTCTAGACCATTGAAGCTTTACTGTGATAACTCAGCTGCTGTATCTTTCTCGAACAGTAACAGTTCGACTGGCGCTGGGCTGTATCTCGACACAAAGTATCTGTTTGTACGCGAACGGGTTGAGGAAATGCTCTTTGTGTTGAGTACATAAGTACACATGACATGCTAGCGGATCCAATGACCAAAGGTCTTCCTCCTAATATATTCGTAGGACACGTGTCGAATATGGGGCTTACAAAAGACTTAATTTAATAGCATGTTGTACTTATTGGTCATTATTATTTATTAATGCAAAATTTTCCTCCTTATTCAGATTTTGTTTGTCTATTATTTCCACCTTATGCGCATAACTGTGTTGGACATTATTATAACAAAATTTGTCTTAGTTGGTCTATCATTGCTTATTCAGTTTTGAATTTGAGTCATAGTTTGACTAGTGGGGGTCCTGGGTAGATGTTCTTCTCAACGACTGTACTTATCAACTATGATTTCGGTTTTTAAACAAAATGAGTATTATCTCGTACGAACTTATTAATACTCATAGATAAATGATCTACTCGATCAAGTGG
Organism: Senecio squalidus; assembly: GCA_910822075.1. Taxonomy (NCBI): domain Eukaryota; kingdom Viridiplantae; phylum Streptophyta; class Magnoliopsida; order Asterales; family Asteraceae; genus Senecio; species Senecio squalidus. The sequence continues at coordinate 21,083,301 of CAJVGC010000591.1, forward strand.
GAGAATGTTGGACCCATATTATTTGTGACCCTCATTGATCATTTGTCGTTACTGATATGATGACTGACACTAACTGAAATCTGTGTCTAGTAAATATTCGATGGACGTATTTACCTTAACGACACTATAGATTTCCCATTAGGTGATCGGAACTATGAGAGCTTAAATATAAACACTTATTAAACACCACGAGGACTAATAATACACACTCCTAATTTGAGTGTGTATATAAGGGAGGTAATAGACCCAAATAAGGGTGGGTTAATTTTTCACCATCTCCTCCTATCCTAAACAAACACACACATAGTGTTTCTCTCTAATTCTCCATCATAACACGATCATCTCAATTTGGGAATCATCGATGGCTAACTTATCAACAACATCACCGGATCATCAGGAGGTATGTCATAAACATGAATCAAACTTATTTAATCCCACATGACAAAGATTACATCGAATAAAACTACAACATTGAGTTTACATTAATAACTTCAGCAGTTACAACAATTCAAAATAAGACGACATAAAATTCAGTTTGTGGCTTAAATAGAAACTAAACTACGTTTAAAAGTTAGGAGCCGTTTGATTTAATTTTTCGGTAATTGAGTTCAACTTTGGTTTTTAATTGGTTTATGGACTTTAACTAGTTCGACTTAATAAGCAATATCATATCGTTTTTTTTTCAATCAAGTATAGTGATAGTACCTATAATGATGTTGGCCTAAAAATAATTATAATCTAATACTTTCATATAATTATTATTTTATCTTAGAGGTATTATAAATAGTTCGGTTCGATTTTCACATTCGGTTTTTCGGTTCAATTTTTGGAGGTAAAACGAAAAATTAGCGACTATTTCCATTTTTTTTTATTAAATCAAAAACCAACCTTCGATTTTTATTTTGGTTTGGGTTTTCTACTCACCCCTTACATATAGTGAGTGTAAGGATCTCATAACGGGTTGAACAAATATTAATACAGGTCGTAATTATGGGACTTGCTCGGGTTGGCCAACCTCTTAATTCTATCTTTTTTTCTTTTACTTTTTATTTATTTTTTATTTTTTTATTTATAGAAAAGCAATGTATAAATAAGATCATAACAAACATTTTGTTTCTAACATAATTTAAACTAAGCGATCAAGGAGTTCTAATGCATATGAAAACAATATGTTTGACCCGAGATGACACCCCTATATGAACCATGGAATGTTTTTAATCAAGAACTCTAGTCAAGTTAAGTATATAAATAACAATTACTTGAGAAGAAAAAATGCTAGAGGTGGTAGAATTGGCCCTTTAGATACAAAGGGTCAATTTGGATGCTATCTCTAACGGGTCAAACTTGTGATTAGGTAAAACCGGTTGAAAGTGACCCAAAAAATGCGTTCAACTTATAAAACCTTGTTAACATGGTTGTCACATCGACATACAAATGATAAAATAATGATTTTTACCCACTACACTATACTACAAACGTAATAAGCGATAAAGTAAGGATCGAACCCAAATGACGTGAGATAAAAGTTATATTGTTTAAGTATTTGAAAACAAGTAATTATCATAACAAGGGGGGGGGGGGGGGGGGGGGGGGGGGGGGGGGGGTAGTTTGATGATTAATAAAACTAATTGCAATAATAATAAGTAGATTAAAAATAACGAGGGAAACGATTCGGTTCCACTTTCGACTTCTAAACTATGTTCACTTAATTATGAAATCATGTTTTAAACAAGTGTTTAGTTGATATATAATCAATTTAGATTAAAAGACGGTAACAACGCTTAAAAACATCTTTTGTTTGCCAATTTAGTTTATACCAAAACAAGGTCTTCACTATAAACAAAATTTTCTAATTCAAGTCTAAACAAGCTTTAGAAATTAAACCGAAAATAGTATTCACGTTCTTTGTAAACATTCCAAAAGTTTTGTGTAACGTTTGGTACCGAATGAATAATTTAACACTTCAGAATGTTATCTTTGTTCCCAGTAGTGTTCATAAAAGATAGATAATGAAAAACTCCTAAAAGTAGTATTTAAATCGTGCATAAAACTATTACAAACTTATTTCCAGATTCTAAGCCACTGACCCGCGCGTGGCCGGGTTACAAAGGAACCCATACCCGGGCGGGTATGGATGCTTTGGGCGGGTATTGCAACTCCAAAGTTTCATGTTTGTTTGAACAACAAGTCTCGACCAGAATACGTAGGTAATGCCCGGAGGGGGGGGGGGGGGGGTGGTATTGTGGTACCCACATGGCCGAGCGGGTGACATCTGATACAACTCCAATAAAGGCTCGGGGGTCAACACCAAAGCCAAACCCGACCCGGGGCAAGTCTCTTCTGGCAATGAGTTTCCATCTTCGTTTGCTCGCGTTTTCGGCTCCATTTCAACTCCCTTTCATGGGCGTTTATTTGATACATCCCAATATCTTAAAATACACATAAAAAAGATGAAGTATAAGATTTCTAAATGTATTTAGGATTCACAAATATGCAATAAAAGTGCTCGTTTATGTGCAAAAGTGAAACGAATAACGAGAATAAACGTACAAGAACAACCTATAATCACTCTATATTGACCTGTAAATAAAGTGGTTTCCGATTGCCCTCATCCAACCTGAAAATTACACGTTATGTAAATCGCTTATATTTTCATCCCAAATACACGCACTCGTCAATTTGTATTGTCTCTTAGTAAAATGCATAGCATTATGATTCGTACATAATTTTGGGAACATAAAGGGAATTCTTGCAGCATGACCGATTCCTTTATGAGAAGATTCTAAATCTTTTCCACTAGTCCCATAACTTATCGTTCATCTCTTGGTAGTTTTTTTATAAATACGCTTTGGGTGTTTTCAACCTTTTTACGAGTTCCCATTTTTGCCACACCAATTTAGCTTACGCATTTAATCCCATTTTACCTAAGCGCATTTAACTTAAAGAATTCATAAAATAAACGAAATGTCTAATTACCACCCTCTAAATCACATAATACGTGAATCAACACCTATTTCGATTTATATTTTAATCTAATTAGTATAGTAGAAATGTACCTCTCCCTCGTTTATGAGTTATATAATTCTTAATACTATTCAGGTTTTTTAGATTGTTGCCAAGATTGGGAGGGTAACAAATATTAAATAGATAGATAGACCGAAATATGCATTTGGGGACAACGATTTTGGATTTATAATATGTGGCAATTAGGTAGTTGTGAAACGAGCTAACTTCAATAGAGAACTGAAATCAACTTGTAATCTTGGGGTGGCATTGGATGATTTTAGGTGCATTTTTTGAACATGTACTCATATTTTTGTTAATTTTCAACATAATTTAAAAAGACATGTCGAGATCGAAGATATGTAGATCATTAGCCAACATTATACATGGTATGTTACATAAATAAAAAGAAAAAGAAATAAATAATATCATACGATGTTCAAATGGTGAACATTTGAGATTTTCTAACTGAGGTATCAAATCCAATTCCCACCGAGTTGTGTGTTTGGTTGAATGCATTCCCAAACAAAATATTTATTGATAAAAAAGGTATAAATCGTTACATACGAGAGTCCATTATACGAATGACTTGAAGTGGGCAAATATAAAATGGCAAAAAATATAATCATGTAAGCCATTTTTAATGTCCTAGCGGTAAACATTCACCTGTCTTATTTTATTAGAGGTAAATGTTCACATTTTTTATTAGAGGTAAATGTTCACATTTCTTATTAGAGACCAAAAGTTTGAACTTTTCTAGATAAATCTTTTTATAGTGAGAGAAGCGTGCAGAAATGGTTCCCGGAAAGGTCATATACATTAAAACAAAACAAAAATCATTCTATCTGGATAATACGAAAATAGATCCTTCTTCATTTACCGTTTTTAAAAGTAAAACTTTTGTAAGAACACCTTTTAATCCTAGTTGGGTATAATCAGTAAAGATGCAAACTTTCCACACTATGTCGTTATCTCGTGTATAAAGCCAAATTTTAGGCAATCTTCAGTGGTTAGTTTCAACAAAAGTACAACTAAAGATGATTACATTTATATTCTCTAAACAAAGAATGATTTTATTGAATTCATGAACATGATCTTCAAGACACTTACTAAATGACATATGAAAGGTGTACAATCTTTTCTTCGGATACAGATGGTTTGCTAGTGATTTAAGTCATGTACGGAGACTAGCACTAGTTTATTTAGACACATATCGTAGAACTTGATCTCCAAGACTCTAGATAATT
>CAJVGC010000591.1:21087650-21116951 GCA_910822075.1 Senecio squalidus
TGAGTGTCGGTAGCAGGGGATCACTACCGAAGCTTGTCCTAGGCTAACCCTGCCCCGAAACCCAAACCAGAACCGCAATCAAAACCCTCCGCAGAACCCAAACCAGAACAATCAGAGGGGAAACGATGGGGGACAAGGTCGTGGAAGAGCCTTTGCGATTGGTGCCGAAGAGGCAAAGAAGAAACGACCCCCGGGTGATTGCAGGTACGTTTCTCCTTAACAACTACTATGCCTCAGTACTATTTGATTCAGGCCGCGGACAAAGTTTTGTGTCCTAGAGTTTAGGCCCTTGATGCATTAGAAACCGAACCTCTACGTTGAAAATTACGGTAGAATACGCAAATGGTCAGGAACTACCAAGCTAGTGACGTAATTAAGAATTGCACAATAACCCTAGCTAACCACTCTTTCGAAATAGACCTAATCCCCATCGAACTTAAGAGCTTTGACGTAGTAATAGGAATGGACTGGTTAACCATCCGAGACGCGAGAATATTTTGTTTAGATAAAACGGTACGAATGCCATTAGGAGATGGAAAGGAATTGATAGTGCAAGGAGATAGGCCGGGCCAAACTTCGAAGCTTATATCGGTGATGAAGATGCGCAAGTACTTGAATAAGGGCTGCTTTGCGTTATTAGTGAACATAAAGGACAAACAGGCAAAAGCAGCAGACCTTAAGGATGTACCGATAGTTAGAGACTATCCGGAAGTATTTCCGAAGAATTACCTGGACTACCACCTCAGAGGCAGTTGAGTTTAGAATCGAGGTAATTCCTGGAGCGGGCACCGGTGGCAAGGACGCCATATCGGCTAGCTCCGACTGAGATGCAAGAATTGTCCAACCAAATCAGGAATTATTGGATAAAGGATTTATCCGACCAAGCTCATCACCATGGGGCGCGCCGATCTATTCGTAAAGAAGAAGATCGACTACCGAGAATTGAATAAACTAACCGTCAAGAACCGATACCCTCTTCCGCGAATCGATGACCTTTTCGATCAACTACAAGGCGCAACCTACTTTTCAAAGATTGACTTAAGGTCCTGATATCATCAAGTGTTGGTTTCAGAAGATGACATACCGAAGACCGCATTCCGCACTAGATACGGACACTACGAATTCTTGGTAATGCCATTTGGACTCACGAACGCACCGGCAGTATTCATGGATTTGATGAATAGGGTATGCCGACCGTATCTAGACAAGTTCGTTATAGTATTCATCGATGACATCCTAATATATTCGCGCAACAAGGAAGATCACGCAGACCACCTAAAACTATTATTGGAATTACTCAAAGAACAACAGCTCTACGCAAAGTTTTCTAAGTGCGAATTCTGGTTGCGTGAATTCAAATTTCTCGGTCATGTAGTCAATGGATCTGGAATCCACGTTGACCCATCAAAAATCGAGGCTATATAGAACTGGAAAACTCTCAAGAGTCCGACAGAAATCCGCCAATTTTTAGGATTGGCTGGGTATTATCGGCGATTCATTCAGGATTTCTCTAAGATAGCTAAACCCCTAACAAAGTTAACACAAAAGAGCGAGAAGTTTAACTAGGGAGATGCTCAAGAGCAAGCCTTCAATAACCTGAAAACGAAACTGTGCAACGCTCCGATCTTAACACTTCCCGAGGGAAATGAAGACTTCGTAGTTTATTGTGACGCATCTAACCTAGGATTAGGTTGTGTACTGATGCAGCGAAATAAGGTCATAGCTTATGCATCGCGACAACTTAAGAAACACGAGGTCAACTATGCTACGCACGACTTAGAATTAGGAGCGATAGTTTTTGCACTAAAAATCTGGAGACATTACCTCTACGGAACCAAATGTACCGTATTCACGGACCATAGGAGTCTGCAACACATACTAGATCAGAAGCTACTCAACATGAGGCAAAGGAGATGGTTAGAACTCCTTAGCGACTACGACTGTGATATTAAGTATCACCCTGGCAAAGCAAACGTCGTAGCAGATGCCCTGAGTAGGAAGGAGAGGCAACATACGACTCGAGTACGTGCATTAGGAATCTATATCAAACCCGATTTGAGGACGCGAATAGCAAAAACCCAGCATGAGGCTTTGAAAGCAGAGAACATAAAGGTCGAAACCTTGCACAATCACGACAAGGATTTTGTAAGGAAGAGCGATGATGTTTATTACTTTAAGGACCGAGCCTGGATTCCTACGACTAGCGAATTAAGGAAGGCCATTATGGACGAAGCACACCGAACCCGATATTCTATTCATCCAGGGTCAAGCAAGATGTATAAGGACCTCAAGGAACATTACTGGTGGCCTGGGATGAAACGAGATGTTGCTTTATACGTAGAGAAATGCCTCACTTGTGCGAAGGTGAAGGCCGAATACCAAAAGCCATCCGGATTACTACAGCAACCAGAAATTCCCGAGTGGAAATGGGAACAAATCACAATGGACTTCGTCACAAAGTTACCTCGAACATCAAAGGGTAACGACATGATCTGGGTTATAGTAGATCGACTAACGAAGTCAGCACACTTTATTCCCATCAAGGAAAGTTTTAACGTGGAAAAACTTGTCCAAATATACATCAACGAGGTAGTGACTCGTCACGGAATACCCACGTCAATTATCTCGGACAGAGATACTCGCTTCACTTCCAGATTCTGGAAGGCATTCCAAGAGTCGTTTGGCACACGATTGGACTTAAGCACGGCTTACCATCCGCAAACGGATGGTCAAAGCGAGCGCACTATACAAACACTGGAGGACATGCTGAGAGCATGCGTTATCGACTTCGGAGGAAGTTGGGATAGCCACTTACCACTAATAGAGTTCTCTTACAATAACAGCTACCATGCTAGCATCAAATGTGCGCCTTTTGAAGCTCTATACGGAAGGAAATGCCGATCTCCGCTGTGTTGGTTGGAACCAGGGGATCGACAATTAATTAGCATGGACATAGTGCAAGAAACGATTGATAAAATCACAACGATCAAGGAAAGACTTAAGACTGCGAGAAGTCGTCAAAAGAGCTATGCTGATATGCGCAGAAAGGATCTAGAATTTCAAGTCGGCGACAGAGTACTTCTAAAGGTGTCACCTTGGAAACGTGCAATACGCCGAGGAAAGCGAGGAAAGCTTAGCCCGAGATATGTGGGACCGTTTGAGATACTCGAAAGAGTAGGCCCCGTGGCATATCGTTTAGAACTACCGCAAGAGCTCGGTAACATGCATAACACTTTTCATGTTTCGAGACTGAAAAAGTGCCTATCGGATGAAACACTTATCACACCTTTAGAAGAAGTACAACTAGACGAGAAACTCCAATTTGTCGAGGAACCGATTGAAATCATAGATCGCGAAACTAAGAAACTAAGGCATAGTAAAATTCCCATAGTGAGGGTGCGATGGAACGCAAAACGAGGCCCCGAATATACCTGGGAACGAGAGGATCAAATGTTGCTTAAGTATCCTCATCTCTTCACTTCTCCCACAACGAATACCACAAGTTGAAATTTCGGGACGAAATTCTTTCAACGTGGGGAGAATGTGACAACCGTCTAAACTCAGGTCGGGAGCACTAACTTTTAACCTCGTTATGTTTGTATTTGATACTCGTTATAACTAACTTTATGTGTTACGTGGTTACGTAGACATAACTCTTTAAGCTAAGCTCGATGTAACTCATACAAAAAACTTTAACGTAGGCTTACGTTACTTAAACATAAAACGCGTGTGTCTCGGAATCGGAAATCGGAAATCGAATCAATAATCAAATCATAATACCAAGAAAACATATAAGGAACTTGCCCAAGTTCATTACATAATAAATGTATGCTCTAAACAACGTAACATTAAACGATAACGTAAAACAAAACCGAGTCATGACCAGCCTTCCACCGCGCCGCACTGGAGCCACCGCGACGCGGTGGAGGTGGTGCAGACTCACAAGTTTTGCTTCTAATGACTCATTCCTGCGACACCTGTCCCACACGTGGTTGACTCCCCTTATGGTCCAGAACTTATCACTTGGTCACTTTCTAACACCTCTCTAACCCTTTTCACTCACTTCATTTACACATACACTTCACACACACACACCTCTATCATACTCTCTCAACTCACACATAATTTCCAGCCAATATCTCATCAAAAACATCACTAAAATACCATAACAAACATCATAAAAACGTGCTAATAATCAAGAGTAGCAAGGAGTATTCATCCTTTGGGTCAAGAAACGTTTTCTTTCATCCGTTTGAAGCTAGATCTCCAAGATATCATCCTCCATTCATTTTTATTGGGTAAAAACTCTTTTACTTGTTATTATTATTTACTAAACTCCTTGCATGTAAGATCAAATATCTAAAAACATGATTCTATGAAGATTTATAACAACTTATATACAAAAACGGGATTTTATAAAAGCTATGTTAAATCCTTGTTACCATAGATGAAAATCCAAACTAAACTTATATTATGAAAGGTTTTACTATTTTTAGCCATTGCATGTTGAAATCCATCTTCAAAATAACGAATTTAACCCAAAAACGATTTTTGGCAAAACTGCTATGCTCGCGACCGCGCCACGGTGCCTCCACTGCGAGGCGGTCGTGGTGAAACCATGACCGCGGCGCGGTGCCTCCACCGCGAGGCGGTCGTGTTGCAGATTTGTTTCAAAACCGTATTTAAACCATTTTGAGCGTAACTTTAAACTTGTCGCTTTAAGATTATACATAAAACTGATGTTCATGAAATACAACCTGTAATAGAGTAACTTATTCAACATATAATCCCGATCGTGTTTTATAAGTTAAAGATTATTGTCATTGCATTTGTAAGCGGGAAAGTGCTAAAAATTGGATTTAAAAACTATAGCGCGGAAGCGCTGCCCGATTTTCACTAGACCTTAATATAATCCTAAAACCTAAGTAATTCTCGTTGACTAACGATGTTACAAACTCATAAACAATCATACTTACTCGATAACTTGGTATAAAATAGGATTCCGGTGATTCCGGGCACTTTTCGAGCTTTTCCGAGCACGCTTCGATCTTTGCAAACAGTGAGTTACAAACCCCTACTTTATAAACGCTTTTAATACTTTTGGGGTGAAATGCGAGTCTTAGGCTTAACTACTACTTAAGCTGAAAAACGATTATTACGTGAATGCTAAACGAAAACGATTTAATACTCAATGCTATTACGAAAACACTTGATCACTTTGGAAAGCTATTATAAAACACTTTGATATCTTGAATGCTTATATGAATAACTATTTTGCCGGCATTGTTGAGGGTTTTGCCAACAATGCCGAGAACACGAAAGCTATTTTTGCCAATGACTAAAACTATCGATCGTCATGTTGCGGACTTTGTACAACATGGACGTGAGAAACCATTGCAAACTCCCGAAAACTACCAAGGACATTAGTTGCTATTAATCCCTTTGGAAAGGACCGTTAGTAGATATGGATAGCGCTATTAGGAGTGACCCTCACCACAACGACTTATAACGATGGTGCATAATACTAAATGGGTAGGCTTTAGGCTTAGCAACGATCATTGGGCAAACCTAGGATTGTCACATAGTCGCGCTATGTGGTCAATGCCTATAAACATAAATGCTATACTCTATACATTTTTATGTGACAACTATTTTGAATGCGATACTCTATGCATGGTTATGCGATTACAATTTGAAAACTTATGCTTTACTAAAACTTTGTAGCTCACTAACTACGCCTCCCGTAGTTAACACTTGACTCGTATTTTCAGGAAACGAGTAAGCATGTGCTGATGACTTTACGCTTGGGGCTGATGACTTCAAGAACGGGATGGGTTTGGGTGGTTTGGTTATGAACACCCTATTTTGAATTCGGATATGTAATCGATATTTTAAAACAATTATGTAAACCTTCTGTAACTTTTATTTAATATAACTTGGCGTTTATCTATATCTTGCTATCGAATGCTATTGCTCTTCACACCCTGCGTTCCGCTTTAGCGGGGTGTGACAGAAATTATATAGCAAGAGGCAAAAACCCGATCTAAGACTAAGAGTCATAAGCAAAAGATATCTTCATCTCGAATTTAGAGTTATAACTAAGTTACATTAATAATCTTTTTTTTTTTTTTTTTTTTTTTACGAAAATACGAAAGGACACTTACGCTAATTTTTTTTTTTTTTTTTTTTTTTTTTTTTTTTTTTTTTAAGGAAAACGTTGGTTACTCTAAGTTGCGAAGTCCAATACGGTGAACAAGTGACTCGAAACGGGATTTATCAAATGATTTAGTGAAGAGATCGGCCAAGTTGTTTTCAGAAGAGACACGAACGATATCGATAAGTTTCTTTTCATAATAGTCTCTAATAAAATGGTGCTTAAAATCAATATGACGGGTTTTGCTATGTTTAACAGGATTTTTAATAACGGAAACGGCAGCCTCATTATCTATATTAATAGGAGTAGAGGTATAGAATAAACCGTAATCCAGCATTTGTTGTTGTATCCAGAGAACCTGTGAGACACAGCTACCCGCAGCGATATATTCAGCTTCACAGGATGAGACAGAGACGGTTGTTTGTTTCTTGCATTGCCAAGACACGAGGCGTCCTCCCAAAAATTGACAACCACCGGAGGTTGACTTTCGATCGATATTGCATCCACCCAGATCCGAGTCGGTGAATGCTTCGAGAAAGAGGTGGCTTCCTTTGGGATACCAGAGACCCAGCCGCGGTCGGCCTTTGAGGTAGCGAAGAATCCTCTTTACAGCAGAGTGATGAGACATCTTAGGACAAGCTTGAAACCTAGCACATAAACATACAGCAAACATTATGTCAGGACGAGATGCAGTAAGATACATTAAGGAGCCTATAATGCCGCGATAAACAGTGGGATCCATATCCGGATCGTTTTGTGCGTTTGGTTCAAGATTGTGCTGCTGAGAAATGGGAGTAGCAATTGGCTTGGCATCGGTCATGTTGAATTTCTTCAGCATTTCTGTGACGTAGTTCGATTGATGAATAAACATTCCGTCTGGTAGTTGCTCGACCTGTAGTCCTAAAAATAATTTGAGTTCACCCATCGCGCTCATTTCGAATTTGTCTTTCATGAGCTTTTCGAAGTCCTTACACATTTGAATATCAGTGGAACCGAAAATAATATCATCTACGTAGACTTGAACCAAAAGTTTAGCCTTGGATGAATCTTTGATAAACAGAGTGCTATCGATACGACCTCTCTTGAAACCGGATTCTAAGAGAAAAGTTGACAATGTTTCGTACCACAGCCGTGGAGCTTGATGAAGACCGTATAAAGCTTTGTTAAGCTTGTAAACCTTGTCAGGGTGTTGTGGGTCTTCGAAGCCAGGGGGTTGTTGAACATAGACGGTGTCGTCGATTTTACCGTAAAGGAAAGCACTTTTAACATCGAGTTGGTAAACTGTAAATCCCATGTGAGAGGCATAAGCTAAGAAAAGACGGACGGCCTCGAGGCGAGCGACTGGAGCGAAAACATCCTGAAAGTCCAACCCTTCTTCTTGATAGAATCCTTGTACCACTAATCGAGCTTTATTTCGAGTGATGATTCCACGGTCGTCTCGTTTGCATCGGAAAACCCATTTGGTGCCTATAGCGTAGGCGTCAGCGGGCAATATCACAAGTATCCAGACCCCTAGTTTCTCGAATTGAGCTAATTCCTCTTGACAGGCATGGACCCAGTTGGCATCCTTGAGAGCCATATGAATGTTAGCAGGAACGTCTTGAGAAACGAAGCAGAGAAATCGACAGTTATTGAAATCTTCAGAAGTGGTAACCAAGGCATACATGCCTTGTAAATCCTCTATTTGCGTGCGAGTTTGAGCGGGTGCATCGGTATCGCCAATAATGTTGTCGGCTGGATATCTCGACCCTCGTGAACTTCTTTCAGGTGAGTATCTGTTGGGCGGGATTCCCCTGGTTGATCTAGGTGGAAGATCATACCGAGCTTCCGCTTTGTCTTGAGCAGTTGCATTATGTGGTGCTGCCACATTTTCTTGATCTTCGGCTGAATTATCGTCGTTGAGTGGTTCTGCCACTTCGTCTTGGTCATCTGCTTGATCATCGGTGTCAGCAGGGTCAGTGACGATATCTTGAATGACATGAGGACGAGGAAAAACTGTATCTTCATCATCAGAGGAGAAGCTCGGGTTCTCTGTACCTGTATGAGTCACACTCGGAGAAAGGTTAAATGATTTAAATAGTGCATCATAGTCAAAAGCGAGAGCTGGACCAGTTTGTTTTTCAAACGTGTAACTAGTTATTTCCAAGTTAAAAACAATTTCCACTGTACGTGAAGTTTTAAGATAAACTCGTTTGTTTGCGCAGCCCTCAACATATCCAAGAAAATATCCCTGGACAGCTTTGGGTGCGAACTTGGTGGTATAATTTGTTTTCAAAACGGTGCAAGGAACCCCAAAGGGTTCCAATCCAGCAAGATTAGGCTTACGACTATTTAGCAATTCATAACTCGTTTTATTAAACCGTTTCACCGTTAACACTCGATTGAGGACGTAGCACGCTGTGTTCACTGCCTCCCCCCAGAACGTAACAGGGAGGAGTGAGTCAGCTAACATGGTACGTGCGGCCTCTATCAATGTTCTGTTTTTCCTCTCAGCGACACCATTTTGCTGTGGTTCGTATGGAGCGTTGTGTTGTTGAACAATTCCATTTGCAAGACAGTAGAAGGTCATCGTGGAATTTCTGAACTCTGTCCCATTATCGCTGCGCAGCCGCTTGACATTTTCTTTGTATACGTTCTTGATCATATCGAAAAAGTTTATGAGCTTGCCGGCTGTTTCACTCTTAGTGCCTAAGAAGTAGACCCAAGAGTAGCGAGTGTAATCATCGGTGATCACGAGACAGTAGTATTTTCCTCCGAAGCTCCTTTGTGCAATAGGACCGAAAAGATCAGTGTGCATTAGCTCGAATGCTGTCTCGATTGTGTTGATGGCCTTGGACTTGTGATGTTGCTTGTGTTGCTTTCCGAGTTTACATGGAATGCATTTATCCTCATACTCGAATCGTTTGAGTGGAACTCCAAGGACTAGCTCTTTCTTGGTGATCTCGTTCATCTTCCGAAAGTGTAGATGTGCCATCTTTCTGTGCCAAATCATGGCTTCCTCACTAGTTGACTTGGATAGTAAACATGTGGAATCTGTGGTAAGTTCAGTGTTGTTCATATCCATAACATATGTGTTTTTCGTTCTTGGTGCACGCATCAGTATTAGATGCTCAGGAATATCAATTCCTTCTTTAAGAATTACAACCTCCTTCTTGTTAAAATACACGGGATTATCATTGTCGCAGATTTGAGAAACACTGAGCAAGTTGTGTTCTAGCTTCCTGACGTAAAATACATCCTTCAGTGTGATTTTTCCATTTGTAACTGAACCAATTCCAGTTATCTCTCCTCCTTTTTCTCCAGCAAAATTTACTCGACCTTTCTTTCCAGATTCGAAGTTGTTAAACAGACTTCGTTCTCCTGTCATGTGCCTGGAACAGCCACTGTCAACGTACCAGTTGTTGACGACTCGATGACCCGGTTCCTGCACACAAGATAAAGTTATTAGTTGTCGTGGGGAACCCAGGCCATAACAGACCTGAATTGACCGTTCTCAGTCACATAGGTGACTCGTTTGTAGATTCCCTTGTTTTGGTGAGTGATTGGAGAGGTGTGGCGTGTAGAGTAATGACTGTTAGAGTTGTAAGGAACTCTATGACTCATTGGTGGAGAGCTGTAACGAGAATTTGTGTAGTGACGTGGTTCGTAGTGAGGACGTGGGGAGCTATGATTGTAATTTCCGTGATGATTATGATGGTATTGTGTAGGACTTGAGTAATGATTATGATGATGATGGCGTGGATGACTGTGGGAGCGGTTATCACAATGATGTTGGCGATATGATGGAACAAAAGGTTGTTGTGGTCGTTGGTGTGGACGTTGAGAAAAATGTCCCGTAATTGGTTTGATGTGTCCATAATGTCGCGAGTTTGAAGCTGGACTCTCGTGATGTGGGTTTCGTAGAATTTGTACTGGTTTCGTGGGAGTGAATTTAACTGACTTCGTGGGAGTGGTTTTAGCTGACTGCGTGGGAGTGGGTTTAACTTGAGTCTCTTTTCGCTTGTTTGTGCAAACGGAAGCCACGTGTCCACGTTCACGACATTTGAAGCAGTTTAAAGTTTCCATCTTATTTGATTGATCTTGATCAGCATCAGAGGATGAACTTTGCTTGGATTTGATGTCGTTACTTGATATGAATGTTTCCTTCAAAGGTTCACATGTTGAGGTTTGAGATGGACCGTTTGTGACTTGTTGCTCTTGATTAGCGTTGTGTTTCTGATCCGTGGAGCTTGAAGATTCACAATTGTCAGGTTGTGGAGGCCCGTTTTTAAAGAAACTAAAGTTGTTGTTGTATGGAGGTGGTGTTTCATTATACCCTAGGCCTTCAGACTTTCCACTTGTACGCTGACGACTCAAAATGGAATTCAAAGTACTTGACGAAGTACGGAATTGCTCGAACTTTCTTTCCTGCTCAATTAGTTGTATTTCACAAAGGTTTAACTCTTGGACCTTCTCAGCAAACTTTTTCTTTTCAGTTTCAATGCATTTATATAATAAGTCGACCTTTTGTGTCAAAATACCGACATTTGATAAAAGAGCTGTTCGATCTGATTCAGTTTTATGATATTGCTTTAAATATTCATCTCTTTGGTAGGTTAGATTTGCAATTGTTTGATTAAAGACAGTTTGCTGGGATTCCAAATTGGAGACTGACTTAGTCAGTTTATCATTTTGGAGAGTTAAAACCGTGTAGGATTTACAAAAATCTTTCATAGAGTGAGAGTCAAGAAGTACCTTTGCCTTGTTCGAGTCGAGGTCAGCCATTTTAGCAATGAGATTCTCGTTGGACAGATCGATGGTGCAGCTGCAAACTTGGGATGTTTTGTGACTTTCTTCTGCTTCTGCAGTATCTTCTTCGCTGGAGTTTGAATCACTATCAGTACCTGATGCTGCTTCTGTGTTACTGACTTCACTGCGAATTTCTTCAATAGAAGCCATGAGGGCTTGATTTCTTTCATCAGTGCAGATTTGCCAATCATAAGTTCGATCATCGTGTTGAACTATCATAGCCTGTGACGCTAAGTTGCGTTGTGGTTGCGAAGAAGAAGTCTTGTTTTTGTCTTGGCTTTGATTATATTCAACCTTAGGTTGTTGACATTCTCTAGCGAAGTGACCGTGACCTTGACAGTTGAAGCAACGCACCTTGGATTTATCAAAACCTGCCTTTCCAGTTCTGGGACTGCGTCCTGTTCTAGTCATAAATCTCTTGATTCTATTAGTAATCATGGCAGTTTTCCATTGTAAATCCATTTCCTCAAGGTCATCCTGATCGACTTGACTAAAATCTTCGTCCCACAAACCTGGATCAGTGATTTTACCTTGAACTTGATTACCGTAAGCAGATAAGAAACATGATAGGATTTCTAAACTTTCTTCTGCGGATTTAACACTCATTGGCATTCTTTGATGAGAATTGGCAGCTTTTGAAACTCCTGCAGTAGTAGTGGTATCGGTAGAAGAATGAGTTTCAGAACTTGCGTGACAATTTTCAGATATTAATGCAGTTGCATTCACGGAAGCATCAGTGGAGGGTTGTCCATAGGGTGTGTCATCTGCGACAGCGTCAATAGCTAAACGGGTTTGTTCATATCCTCTAAATTTCTCAATTACATGTTGTAGAACTACTGGTTTATCTGCGTAGATTTCATCTTTTATCAAGTTTACGTACACTTCCCATCGTTTGGGTAATGCATCCAAAAATCGTTCTACCTCTTCTTCAACAGGTATATGAGCTCTTGCAAGGTCAGAAAGTAGATTGTGATATCTGTTGACAGTGGTTTCAAAACTTTCATTTAAACCTGCTTTGAATGTATTGAATTGTCGTTTAAGATCACTTCCCCTACTTTTTTGTTGAACGGCACTTCCAACGTATAGAACCTCGATTGCTTTCCAAAGTTCATAAGCAGTTTTGTAAGTTTGACATAGGTATATCGTATCAATAGGCAGAGCCATTTTCAGACTTGCCCATGCTTTGTTTTCAGCGTCAAATAATCTCCTATGCTCAGTTGTGAAGGAAGAGGTTTCGATAGGAACAGGTTCACCACCACTTGCATTCGCAGGCTGCATTGGGCGTTTGTATTTTGTCTCAACACAAAATATCCACATTTGAACATCATTGTACCGACAGAAGGATTCGAATTTATCAACCCATTCGTAATACTGTGAAGATTTGATTAACTTAGGAGGAGTAGTAATTGAATGTCTTGAATCCATTTTAAACGTAATCAGCGAAGATGTATGGTCACGAAGATGTATGGTCACGAAGATGTATGGTAACGAAGATGTATAGTCACGAAGATGTATGGTCACGAAGATGTATGTGTTCGGCGAAGATGGTATGTGTTTGGCGAAGATGGGTGGCGAAGATGTTTGTGAATTACGAAGAAGGTGTTCGGCGAAGATGTATGTAAATCACGAAGAAGGTGTTCGGCGAAGAGATAAGGATGTTGCTAACGAAGACGTACCCCCGAAGAAGTATCCACGAAGACGTATCCGAAGATGTATCCACGAAGATGTACCTGCGAAGATGTATCCACGAAGAAGTATCCTCAGAGATGTATCCACGAACAAGCAGAGAAACCCTAATCTTTAATCCCGCCGCCGAAGATGTAACAAAAACCCTAAATCTCACAAACAGTCGTCGAAGATGTATTAAGAACCCTAATTTCCAGAATCGATTAAACCTGAATTTAACCCTGAACCAAATCTCGATAGAGAGCAAACAGTGCGTTCGTTCTGATACCAATTGTAGGTCCCAGTGGTCCGATCTACAGGATTAAACTCACCAATTACGAGGCGGAATCTCGTAACTAGTATGCACAGATTATAATCGAAAGCAATAAACGTAAGAACACAATTACCGAATTCTAAAGCTTCTGATTAACAATAACACTTGTTACAATCCGGAAGCCTAACACGAATTCTCTACTAAAAACCAACAGCCTAAAACTACCCTGAACACCTCTATTTATAGAGTAACATGTTCAGCTAGTTTTGGGCTTGGACCTATTGGGCCTCACGGACATGCAAGTCCGTGAGCAGCCCACTAAGCTAACTATATCAGGCTAATATAATACAATGTAATCAAGACATAATAGAATATCCAGTCATTGTGCATCTTGCACTAACAGGGACGGAGTTGTATAAAATGTAGAGTGGACCATGGCCCACCATGTAGTTTTAAAAAGCCCACATATATTTATGATTAGTCATCCTTTTAATATTACTATCCATATTAAATCCTGATTGCTCCTATGGTTCTGTGCGCTAAATTGTTTTTTAATAGCTTTGGGTTTGGGCCAGTATCTTGGGTTGGGCTCTGTTTTTGGTCCGTTAATTTTTTTTTCTTTCTTTCGTTCGATGCTCTGTGACAGGTGTTGTTTCGGCAGCCTTCTTCTTCACTTTCATTACACCTGTTCTTATTTCGTCTCTTACTCCTCTCCGGCGATCTTTTTGCTTCGGTTTCATTTCGGCTGACGTGGTGATTGTATCTTACAGGTGTGTGTTCTAGGCTTCTTTATGTTTTGTTACATTTTTGCGATTCCCTATTTTTTTTTTTGCTGGTGTTATTGGATTATATGATTCTGATTCACACTTCACAAATTACATGTATTTTAGTCTTTTAGTAGAATCTTAGTAGTGTTAGTGGAAAAAAATGTTGAAAATGGGAGTTGTAGTGGAATTTTCAAAGGAGAATTAGAGGATGCACATGTGGTGGTTGTTTTGGTCAGACGACAGACGCAAATACCATTTTTGTCATCGCCTTAATTTGATGGTTTGTCATTCTTAATTCTTCAAACAAATTGACCAAATTTTGAGTAAGAACACTTTTAATCTATACCATTTTTTCAGGTTGTATTTATTTTATTTTATTTATTTATGTATTTTAGTTAGGCCAATACCATGTTTGAATCAACTATTAATTTTGAACTTAATAGGAAAAAAAAAAACAAAGTATATGAAATGTAATGTTGAATAATAGTAATTGATTTGATTGAAACGGGAAGCGATAAAATCCTGATTTCCTGTTGGTCGATATTCGTGGAAGAATGTTAAAACGCCACGTTTCCCTGTTTCATTAAACGACATGGAATCGTCCTATCAGATCGTACGGTTGTTACTTACAAATGACACTTATTTTTGTATTTTTGTGAGATTTGTTTCTGCGTATTTTACCGTGTTATTCTATAGTATGTGGGGTGCTGCGCTTGCTGAGGGAGATACTTGGTCTTCAGTTTATGTTCCGATACGTAGTCGTCGTAAACGTTGTCCAAATGTTCAATCGGCCGTGAATTCTATGGTTATATATTTTGATTGTGGCGATGCGAGTAGATATTGTGGTCATTGCGGTGCATTTTTCTGGTTTGATGAAAGGGCGTTGCATAATTCTCATCTAGGTAATCCTACATATAACCATTGTTGTAAAGGCGGATCAGTTGTTTTGCCTAGGGCTGTTATGCCTCCTTCGTCGTTCTTAATTCTTTATGAGGATTCCCATTTCATGCGAAACATTAGAGCCTATAATTGTATGTTCTCGATGACATCTTTTGGTGGTAGGGTTGACGAATCTGTCAACACGGGCCATGGTCCCTATACTTTTAAAGTCTCTGGTCAAGTCTCGCACCACATCGGTTCATTGTGTCCACAACCTTCAAATGCCCCGTGTTTTCTGCAGTTGTATGTGTATGATACTTCCAATGAGGTTGAAAATAGGCTTCGGTTTTTTCGTACGTCTCAGTCTGTGGGGGAACTTAAATCTGAAATTGTGGCCACTTTATCTCATACTTTATCGTCCTGTAATGAATATGTTCGTACATTTCGTACTGCTGTAGAGGTTGCAAAGATTATGAATATCGATAACTATGAGGTTAGGCTATACAATAATGTTCCCGACCGTCGTTATGATTTACCTCAGCAAGGGACGCTTGGAGCTATTGTTGTTGGTGAAGATGAAAATGCGACGGGTTATGATATAATCGTACATTCAAAAGCTGATCGTCCTCATCGTATTAGTAAGTTGCACCAATCATATATGCCACTTCAATATCCTCTTTTGTTTCCTTACGGCGAGGTTGGTTGGTCTCCGTCCTTAACACTGAGATCTGCACCGGGTACGAGGGGGAAATCATTAACAGTTAACATGTACTACAGTTATCTGTTGCATGATCGATTGGGTGTTTTCTCATTATTACTCCATGGCGGTAAATTGTTTCAACAATATCTGTTAGATGCGTATTTATGTGTAGAGGATAGTAGATTGGACTATTTTCGCAGAAATCAGAATACTTTAAGGTCTGAGTACGCTTCTGGTGTGTTTGACGCGTTGTCTAAGGGGGATTCTGTTGGTAGACAAATTGGCAAAAGAATCTTCTTACCTTCTACTTTTGTTGGTGGTCCTCGCTATATGTATAAACATTATCAGGATGCACTTGCTATATGCCGTGTTTATGGAAACCCTCAGTATTTTATTACTTTCACTTGCAATGCTCGATGGCCAGAGATCACTAGATTCATGGAAACGCATAATTTGGGCCATCCTCAGAATAGACCGGACATTATTTCTAGAGTCTTTCATATCAAAGTCGTTCATTTCATTGACTTTCTGAAGAAAGAACAGCCATTTGGTCCTGTGAATGCGTGTATATTTGCGTATTTTTTTTCTTTCGTACAGTCCGTATGCGTTGTTTCCTTTGTGTCCCTAATATCCGTTTCTCATTTTTTTTTATAGATCTGTATACGATCGAATTTCAGAAACGGGGTCTTCCACATTGTCACACGCTCTTATGGGTGACTGAATCTTTCAAAATCAGAGTTCCTACAGATGTTGATAAATATATTACCGCTGAACTTCCAGACCCTGTCACCGAATCTTCACTCTATTCAACTATTACAGCCTGTATGTTTCACGGTCCCTGCGGTCCCTCCAATCCTGCTGCTCCGTGCATGCGAGACGGAACGTGCAAGAAAAAGTTTCCTAAGCCTTTTGCTTCAATTACCAGTTTCGATAAAAACGGATATGTTCATTACAAAAGAAACGATTCCGCTGTGCATACGATGCATAATGGAGTTCGAATACATAACGGATTTGTGGTTCCGTACAACAAGGATCTCTGTATTCGTTTCAACGCGCACATCAACGTTGAATATTGTGGGTGGAACATGATGATAAAGTATTTGTTCAAATATATCTCAAAAGGTGTGGAGCGTGTTTCTTTTTGTTTACATAAGCCTGATAACAATTCATCGGCCTCTTCCGCTTCGCATGCTGCTTCTTCCAGCAACAGGTCGTTAGACACTGATCCACACGTAATAAACGAGATAGACCAGTTTGTAGAAGGTAGATTCATTTGTCCTCATGAATCCGCTTGGCGCCTATTAAACTTCTGTATTCATGAGAGACAACCGGCAGTGCAAGTATTACATGTCCATTTGGAGCAGATGCAAACCGTCACGTTCAAGGACAATTCTAATTTACAAAATCTAACTGTCAACCCCAGCTTCGGAAATTCTACACTTTCGCGGTGGTTAATTGGAAATCGATGGGACCGAGACGGCAGGCATCTAACGTATGTCGAATATCCCTCTTTATTTACATGGAATGCGAGCAAAAAAGATTGGATTTTTAGGAGTAAAAACACGATTATCCCTGTTGGAAGAATGGTTTACGTACATCCTACAGCCGGTGAATTGTTTTATCTAAGAATGCTTTTGTCTCACCAGAGGGGTTGTCGTTATTTTGTTGATATTCGAACTGTTGCGGGGATTGTTTACTCTTCATATCGCCTAGCATGTGAGGCCCTTGGCCTGATTGGTGATGACAAAGAATGGCTCACAGCCTTCAATGAAGCTTCACTATGGGCATCATCTCCAGAACTACGCAACCTATTTGTTAACCTCCTCTTATTTTGTGATGTTAGTGACCCTACTGTTCTTTGGGAAAACGCGTGGCCTAAAATGGGTGATGATATAAGTCGAATTTTATCAGGTTCTGCAGCATCTCCCGAGGCTGTCATACCTGAAGAAATGTTACAACATCATATTCTGTTTGAGATTGAGAGGTTACTTAACGCAGCCATTCCGCCAAAGTCCTTAGCCACGTTCAAGCTGCCTCTTCCGCCAACAGATTTACTTCTTCCATTGACTAACCGTTTGCTTTTAGAAGAAAGGTTATACGATAGAGCTGTGTTAACACAACAGCACTTACAAATGGTATCTTCATTGAACCCGCAACAACTGATTATCTATGATAGAATACGTACTGACGAGTACCTAAAAAAACAGACATTAGCCTTCGTGTATGGTCATGGCGGCAGCGGGAAGACTTTCCTATGGTCGGCCATAATTGCTTATCTAAGGTCAATCGGTAAGGTAGTGTTAGCCGTAGCCTCATCCGGTATAGCGTCACTACTTTTACCGAATGGTAGGACTGCTCATTCGAGATTCAATATTCCCATTAACTTACTCGAATCTTCAGTTTGTAATATCAAAAAGAAAACACAACTTTCCGAGCTATTGAAACAGACGTATGCTATTGTGTGGGACGAAACCACGATGATGGATCGCAGATGCTTCGAGTGTGTAGACCGTACGTTTAGGGATGTATTAGAAGAAAGGAATAAACTGTTTGGAGGGATTTCAATGCTGTTGGGGGGAGACTTTAGACAGACTCTACCAATTAAACGGAAAAAAAGTCATCTCGATATAATGTCATCGACTTTACCTAATTCGTTGCTGTGGCCTAAATTTACTTTGTACAAGTTGTCATATAATATGCGTCTATGTTCAACAAATCACAACAGTAATATGACTACTGATTCGATTCAATTTGCGCAATGGCTACTAGACATTGGAAATGGCACTGTCGGTACACCAGATGTTACAAATCCTCGATATACCTTCAATGTTCAGATTCCGAGCAAGTTTCTGATCATGGACACTCAATCTGGAATAGAACAACTGATTAACTTTGTGTACGGGCCTACCGTTATGCTACATCCAAACGCGGATGCTCTACGTAACAGAGCAATCGTATGTCCGAAGAATTGTACAACTGATGATATCAATTCTACAGTTTTGGATAAGGCCCCGGGTCCTGTCACCTCTTACTACAATGTCGACTCAATTACTTCTCACACCCAGAAAACATCAGATCTAGATCTATTATATCCGGAGGAGTATTTACATCAGTTAAACTTTCCAGGCCTACCGTTACACAAATTAGATGTAAAGAAAAATGTTCCGATTATCCTGTTAAGGAACATGAGTCAGAAAAACGGCCTTTGCAATGGTACGAGGTTGATTGTAACACGTTTGCTGCCCACAATTATTGAAGCTGTAATAATGACGGGTACTTGTATCGGACAAAAAGTTTACCTCCCGAGAATTAAATTTATTCATCACGATCCGGAACTTCCTTTCACTTTTAACCGGAGACAGTTTCCATGCAAAGTTTCCTATGCCATGACTATCAACAAAAGCCAGGGCCAATCACTTCAACGAATAGGACTATTTCTGCCGTCACCAGTTTTTGGTCATGGTCAATTGTATGTTGCATTATCACGAGCAACTTCCCCAGAATCGATAAAAGTTCTAATTCACAACGATGATGGCCACTGTTCTCAATATACAAAAAACATCGTGTATAAAGAATTCCTTTCACATGTCGACAACCTGGAAAATGCTTAACAGATTCACGGGTTCGTGTACACATAGACAATCTTATAAGTTCTGTACAATAGTAAAAATTACACTTTTAGAACTTAGATTCAAACGAAAAAAAAAAGATAATTTTTCACACTATTACAATTCTTATATCTTTTACACTTTCAATTACTATACCTTTATATTATTTATTCATGATGTGTTTTTCTTTGATGATAACAGGAAAGCATGGTTTATATAGCAAATCTGGAGTACGGGTGTGACGGATTGCCTTTGCAAATAAGGATCTTAAGAAAATGGATACCCCATTTTAGGAATAAAGAAACGTGGTTCATCGCAGTGGACGAACATGTAAGAATAAGATATTTATCACAAATTTTATATACCTATGAATTTACAGATTTTTAATATTCATGACTATACACAGATACATAAAACGTTTATACAAGTATGACATATTGTTAACATTTACAGACTACATACGTATTAAAATATCCCTAATTGCAGGGAGATGCCATCGCCATACTCGGCGAACAACAGGGCCAACAATTCGTAGAATCCAATTTCCAATTAAACAGATGTTACGTCGTAGAACACTATTCATGTGCAGAAACCGCAAAATACCAGAGAACTATCAGAAACCAAATCCATCTTCATGTTGGAGAAGCCTCAAAAATCCATCCATTGCCTGAAAAGCAGGAAATACCAAACTCATACTTCGACTTCGTATCCATAAGCGAACTACAAAACTTTCTCGAAACACCCACCTATTATCCAGGTATCTAAAACATTTTTGCTACTGTGATATTAATCTTATGATATGATGTTAAAAAAATATATGATCGCAGATTTTCTCGGCAAGTACAAAAGGCAAACACTTTGTTACAAAAGAAATGGGGACCAATTCCTACTATTGACCTTAATTGACACCACGTAAGTACCAAAAGATGTCATATCTTACAATACAATTACCTAATGCCGTTACACTGCTACCATTACAGCGGAAATGAAATTAGCGCAACAATATGGAAAGAATGCATGGAGAATACGGAAAAGGTAGAAATTTCCACACTCTCTGCAGCAACAACTGACACGCTCATAGCAATAACCAACGTAAGAACAACGACATACGCAGGTACGCATAATCATATTCATAAAAGATGCAAAATATTGTATTCATATCCGAACTACTCAAAACTGATAATATACTTACTGTCCCAGGAACAATAAAGATATCATCAACTGACGCGACCCACATTATTGTAAACCCACGAGTGGATCCAAACTCTACACATCAGCAACAACAGATCGCGACAGAAACACAGATGTCGGTACTCGCATCTCATACGACTACAACACTAGAGCAGCTCAAAACATTGCCTTACGATTCCATACTGGTAAACAGTCAAACAACACCACATACAATTTAAAAATCTTTTATATCCTAACATTTACAAAAAATTACCACAACAGCGAAAGACAATTTCCGTCACTGCTAGAATCATAGAGACTGAAATAGAAAACAGTTGGTATAGCGTCTCCTGTCCGGACTGCAAGTGCCAGATCTCGAAAAAAAATCAGATATGGTTCTGTCCGAATCATGGCAAAAAATCAGACCCGAACTTCTTGTAAGATTACAAACACTAAACATACTTTATGTTTAAATAAAAATCGAACCTACTAACATAAGTTAGGTAACTGCAGCTACACTATCAGAGTTGTCATATCTGATGGCACCGCTCAATTGCAAGCCACCACAACAGACGTCTGCATGCAAAAGATTATAGGCCGTACCTGTAAACAGACTATCACGGAAGATGGTTACGAAGACCGTAAGACAATGCCACCCGAGTTCAAAAAGCAAGGCATGAACACGAAGAAATTTTACATGGAACTCACCAAAAAATCCAGCCCTAATAACATGAACTTTATCATCGTCAACGCAGAACCGATAAATAGCAAAACACCACCACCACAGGTCACTCCATCTACAACCCTGACAATTGCGGAAACACCACAAATAACCCCTCCACCATATACACCCGCAACCCCAAAAGAGAATACCGACATCCAAACAAGAGACGCGACAAAGGCAAAAGAAACTAAGAAATTGCCCACCGCTAAACAACTACTATTCGAAGAAGAAGGTAATAACATCCAAAACCTAACTCCTCAAACTTAAAGTACTGACTACTAACATTCTTAACATGCAGACAAGACTGAGAGCACACCTAGCAAAGAGGCATACGAAGGTAAACTCGCTGATGCAGAAGCAACAGGTAACAACATACAGAATACGACTTTTCCACAGATAAATACTAACAACCGCTACTCTCGAAAAACAGAAGAAACTCAGATTACGAGTGACAAACAAACAGGCGAACACAAGTCTGCTGACATAACAGGTACATAGCACACCTGACAACCAGCAATATAAAAAAAACTAGTATTAATGACTAACATTCACAACGTGCAGACGAGGCTGATAAGACATCTGACAAAGAAACGCGCAAACGCAAACTTGCAAACATACAAACAACAGGTAACAACATTCAAGACAAGACTTTTTCACGCCGAAATACTAATACCCACCATTCTCGAACTGCAGAAGGAAGTCAGAGTATGAGTGACAAGAAAACAACCAACCGCAAGCCTGCTGCCATAACAGGTACATAACACGTTTGACAAAAAACAATATAAAAAAAATTACACACAACTGCACTAACAAAAAACAATTACACTGCGCAGAAGAAGCCAAAACTTTGAAAGCCGCAAAACGAGAGCGCTACCCGGATTAATGGATGAACAACAAAAAACAATGACAACATCAACTTCGAAAAATGGCTTAGTAGTAACAAGTAACTACCTATGTAAATATACGCACACGTAGACTACCACAACTTTGACGTCTTTTGTAACCACTCTATGTAACTCCAGTAACAGAAACATATGTTTTGGTCAACAACAACTAAAGATTAGTTTAACTCTTATCAAAACACTGAACCAAACAACTTATGCATGCACACAGAAATATCAAAATCTGAAGTATCGAAGATCGAAAAACAAATCTACAAATACATAAAATTCGAAAAACTAGATTACGTATTCGCATACACTGAAATATATAGGGGCCGAATCTATTTACTTCGACAAAAATTCAGCTTTTCTGTTGGCCTTAAGACCACAACAGACACACAAAAACAAACACGCGCGTTAACGAACCCGTGCAACGCACGGGGAATTCTCTAGTTATTATCAATTTCTAGATTACTTGGCCCTCAAATTACCAAAATGAAAGAAACTGGTGGGGGTCAGGGACAAAAGGGATCAAACCAAAAACAACATAAATTAATTTAATTATATGACCTTTTAACAGTTACCATATCTCGTCATTCAAACATAGAGGAAAAATCATTCTTTAATTTATATACATATACTCTGTGCTTGCATATATCGTTGAAAAAGTTTTTGAACCTTATATTTTCTTTCACTAATAGACGATGATATTATTTGAGAAAGTGTGGATTTTCATAGTTACCCTTGAAACACTTAACTATCTTTAGGATGTCTTTTGTTACTTATTAATGTACAAAACATTTTTTGGCCCACCCATAAATGAAATTCTGGCTTCGCCACTTATAGAGACCTACACAAGATAGACATGTTTTTAGTAACCAAAATCATAAATCGTAATCTTAAGATTTTGATTGTAAAACAAATAACCTTGATCCAAAGTGGTTCCAAAAAGGTGCATTCAAATAATATTTCAACAACCTTGTACTATAAAAGGAGAAAGAAACAATACATTTAGGTCCAAGTGAGGGGATCAGATAAACCCTCCCCGGAAGAATTGTATTGTGCCAAGATAGATAGACGATCGATGAGATAGTGGACATGAACTTCACAAAGGTATTTTAGACACATTATCTCGGCTAGAGGAAGTTGGAAGTTCACAAAGGTACTATTTGTATTACTTTTAAGTGGTAATGCTCCACACTAATACTTCTCCCAATTTTTTTTAAATAACGCCATATTTTACTTATGATTGTAACGGGCCAACGATTGTGTTTGATTTAGTAATTAGTAACAGGTATTAGTATTACTGATATATTGTATTTTTGGCCCTATAGAACGCAATAGACAATGAGGCCCATCGGGGTTATGGTTATTTAGTAAGAGCTCACCCTCTTGACCCATCTCTTATTTTTAAGTGGATTATAGTAGCAGACATATCACATATGTCATAACTTTAATCTTAAGTTTTGAAAATATAATATACCATTATATCATCTCTACATTTGTTTGAGTTAAAAGGGTGTTTGTTTCGGCTTATATAACGGGCTTATGAGTTTATGAATATTTTGATAAACTCATAAGCCCATTGTGTTCGGTTTTTGAGCTTATCAAGTTGAACTTATGGCTTATTTAAGCTAATAAGCTAAACTTGATAAGCTTATTAGCCGAAAAAAAATGGACTTATGAGCTTATCAAAATTTACATAAGTTCATAAGTCCGTTATGTAAGTTGAAACAAACACCCCTTGTAATAACATTCATCCTAAGTTTAGGGAAATAAATCTTACGATTATTAGTATATGGTTTATCAAATTCTTAAAAGGTGTCATCATAACTAATAACAATACCACTATAGGTTTTTAAAGATATTTAAGTGTAGTAAAAATACACTATGTTACATAGTAACTTTTACCAGAACATGCTTGTTATATTTAAAACTGATTATCAAATTCGTTAATTAAGGTTTTGCTCCTCTAGACCATTTGATAAGCTGCAAAGTTAGATATATCTTTCTTCTCAAGTAACACCGCGTACCCATGAAAGTTATATGCTGCTATGAAGACCAAGAGTGAGCATATAATCAAATACCCAATCCAGTTAAGCTCGGAAGGAATGAATAACACTGGGACAAGGGAGAAGGGCGCAAGCATAGTCGAAAAGAAAAAAAACAGTTTTTAGAAACATGTATCGCATAGAAGGGATGTTTTTCCTCTTCGAAGCATATAGAGGATCATGTGAGTAAAACACAATCCCTGAGGTCATTATTGCAATGGGCAATGCAACTAATGATATGATTATAAAGAAACCATGAGTATCAAAAGGAGAGTAATTTGACTTCTGAGACTTCACTTGAATGAATCCAAGCAATGATACATACATAACCAAAAAGGAACCCGCGTATATATGTTGTATCATTCTTGAATAATCGTGAAACCTAACATAATAAAAAACACATAAACAACAAAATTAAAATGTGTCATAAGAGTTGTTTTCACTCTAATTTAGCCAAATCGCATTTGCACAGTTTTGTAACAAAAAATTGAATAAATTGTTTTTGAATAAATGAAAACGTAAATTGAACTCACCGAGCAGGGTGTTGATAGTTAATGGAAATGGGAAGATTATCGGGTGCTCTTCCTGTAAGGATGCTTGGATCATAGTCTAGATTCTCCATTTTATGTTTTGTGTTTCTAATTATGCAGAGGACCCTGTTTCTACTAAAAGAAAAGGGTTGTTCGTGAGCCGTTTATTATATGCAATATGGAAATTCTTCGGTATTTTATAACCATTACTGTTGACTATAGTCTTGTGATTTTAATCACTTTACAGTTTACACCCATGGCTTTGTCAATTTCGAAAGTGACTTGATTATAATACTAGTGGGGGGTGTGTAACATAAAGGTTAGTATAGAATGCCGATACTTGACCCACTATCTTTATTATTCATATATGACCTAATCTGTACATATTTCTACAATTATCTTTTGATATTATACGGGTTCTTTTAAGTCATATAATTAACTAATAAGAAAAGTATTGGTACAATATTTAGAGTTGTGATACAATAGACGTCTAAAGTAACACAAGATTAAAAAAATTAACATCGTCCTCATTCATTCTAAGACTGTTAACTTAATTTCAGAAAAAAAATTTGAAGCTCCTAGCTCTTAAGACCCCTCCCAACGGTACCATCGGTTGCCTCATCCCTCCTTCATCGGTTTGGTTGTTTTGTTCGTGTTCGTCGGTTTTGAGAGGACAAAAGGGATGAGCAAGTGGCGAGCCCCACTCCCATTTTTTATTTTTATTTTAAATTTGGTGTCCTTTTTTTTAGAAATTTTGGTGTTCTTTTTTTTATATATTTTTAGAGTTAGATTTGGTGTTCTTTTTTATATCTTTTTTTATATCTTTTTTATTTTATTTTTTTAAATTTGGTGTTCTTTTTATATCTTAAAATTTGGTGTTCTTTTTTTTTTATATCTTAAATTTGAGTTAGATTTGGTGTTCTTTTTTTATATCTTTTTTTATATCTTTTTTTGGTGTTCTTTTTTTTATATCTTAAATTTGGTGTTCTTTTTTTTTAATAAATGTTTTATTTTTTAATAAATATATTTTTTTTATTTAATGAATTTGTAATTAAAATAATAAAATATGTGGGGTCCAGAAAAACTGACTGACCGGTAACTGTTGGCAGTGATTTAGTCTGTTTGGTGTCAGTTTTATGTCAGCTGACGTGACGCTGAGTTGACAAAAATTGACCGTGTCAGTAGGAACAACGGTTGGGAGTGGTCTTATGTTATAAACACATATAAATACACATAATGGAAACCTTAATTTGACTAAGCCTGCAATCGAGGGTATACTTATTCTTTAATACTTTATTCGTCTCAAAAAAACTGTCAATCTTTTTATTTATATTTGTTCCAAAATTATTGTTCTATTTCTAAATATAGATAATTAAAATGTAGTAACTTCTCATTTTGGCTTAAATAATTTAACCTTTCAAACTCTAAAAGTATCTGATGTTTTTAATGCAGTGACAAAATAGATAATATAATAAAAAAACATTTTATTAACTGCATTTATCTTATTTTAACTGTTTTATATTTTCAAACATTTTTTTTGGGAATGAAGGGAGTATATCAGTGTAATGTAAAAAAGAAATAAGAATAAAACATGTAACGAAAAAGTTATAAATAATTATATTGTGTTAAGACTTTAAAACCGATGTGCTATATTATAAGGCTTATGATGATGACATATCTCTAAATTGATAGGTTTATTTTCTTTTTTATTTTAACTTTTTACTTTTTATATATTGTTCTTTTTTTTTCTCTTTTTTTTTTTGTATTTTTAGTTTATGATTTCTTGGCTTTTTAATATTTTGCAAAAAGGAAAATTTATAATTGTTTATCTTTTTAGTTAATAATTTTTTTTCAATATTTATGTTAGGTTTATTTAGGATTAATACTATTTTAGAAAGAAAGGATAAAAAAATAAATAATATAATACAAAAAATAAAATAACAAAAAAATAGTTTAAACTACAAA
This sequence comes from Senecio squalidus, assembly GCA_910822075.1. Classification (NCBI taxonomy): domain Eukaryota; kingdom Viridiplantae; phylum Streptophyta; class Magnoliopsida; order Asterales; family Asteraceae; genus Senecio; species Senecio squalidus. The sequence goes on from CAJVGC010000591.1 coordinate 21,113,807, forward strand.
TAAATAGAACCTAGGGTTGAATCGAAAATATTAAGGTTTTTAGGTTGTGACAACACCACCATATTAAAATTGTTTTTGCTCTATATATATATTAATAAACTAGAAAATGAAAATAAAACTTTCGAGTAATAATAATAATACGTTTAATTTTGTTTACTTTTGTGTATATAAGACATTATGAACAATAAAGTCATATAGGACAAAATTTATTAGCTTTAGGAATAGAAGATCACTCGCTTTTAGTGTATATAAAAAGTTATGAACTATACAATTATATAACACAAAATTTCTTAGCTTTGTATTTATATATAAATATGTATAATGGTCGTAAACGTGATTAAAATTTGATATAACCTTTTAACAAACATGTTTTAACAGTATTTTGTAATCAGACATATATATATATATATATATATATATATATATATATATATATATATATATATATATATATATATATATATATATATATATATATATATATATATATATATATATATATATATATATATATATATATATATAGGGGAGGGTTCAATAGAGATCCTTTTTTTGCTAGAGATCCAGGGATCACATTTATAGCCACACAAATTCATTAATCCATCAAACACACGGAGGGGCATTTTAGTCTTTATACCTTTTTATTTTTTTTAGCTCCACGCGCTTAAGAACAAAGAATCAAAAAGTATACCGTCATTGAATCTCGATCAATTTTAAAACCGAATTTTAACAATCAATTGTAATCCGAATTTTAACAATCAATTCAAGGTTTGACAATCGATTCTTAGATCCGATTTTTTTTTTAACAATCGATTGAAGGATATTTTAACAATCGATTCTTAGATCTGATTTTTTTTTTTTAATTGCAGATAATGACGCTAATTTCAGAAGAAACTATTGAAGAAAGAGGGGATTCAACAACCAACAATAATTTGGAAAATAATGACAATGAAAACAACATCAATAACCAGATACTGGAAAGTAAGTAATCACGTGTGATTTTATTAGTTTAATGCCTTAGTATGTGATTACTAAACATGTATTAATTTAGTTTAGTATGTTTAAAAATATATGTTTAGTAATCACCGGTGATTACATATAATTTTGTTTAGTTTGTGGATGTAAATTTAGTTTAGAATGTTTAAACATATATGTTTAGTAATCACCGGTGATTACATATAATTTTGTTTAGTTTGTGGATGTAAATTTAGTTTAGAATGTTTAAACATATATGTTTAGTAATCACCGGTGATTACATATAGTTTAGTATGTTTAAAAACATTTGATGGGTGTTTGAGCAATATTTTAATCAGTTGTAGCAACTACACATGGTTTATAAAAAGGTTTGACGTTGTTGTTAACAGTTGAACCAACTAAAAGTTGTTTAGGTTCTTCAGTGACTTGGGTACAAGTAGAAATCACCGGTGATTTTATTAATAATGTGCCTTAGATTGTTCATGTAAAATGCCACCAAATGATTAATAATCACCGGTGATTTTGTTAATAATATGGATTAGTATGTTGATGTAAATTACCTTTGACTTTACAGGTTCACATTACAGCACTCCAACAGCATATTCAAATGATAACAACAACATAGAGACTCCTGGTGGTTCTCGATATTGGTTACCCCTAGTTAAAGATGACGACAAACCAATCAGGGGAAAAATTTATGGATCATTTGAAGAGAGTTTCAGAATTTATAAAGAGTATGCAATAAAGTCGGGATTTGATATAAAATTATCATCATCAAAAAAAACAAAAAGTGGAATGATTAAGACCAAGTATATTCGTTGCAACAAACATGGTGATCCTCCAAGTATAAATATCAACACATTGGATCCAGCAAATAGTGGGAAGCTTAAAAGAAAATCGACTTTCCAGGTAACAGGATGCAATGCTCATATCATGATTAAACTTGTAGATTGTACTAGCACATATAAGCTGCACCTCTTTGTTGAAGAACACAACCACCCGTTGAACCCTATAGAGTATAGGCATCTTTCTAAGGAAAATAGAAAATTAGGTATGCCAGAATTGATGTTTATGAAACAAATGGCAGACTCTAATTATGGGGCAACAGTTTCTTACAATCTATATTGTAATACAAAAGGGGGTTATTCACATGTGAGTGGGACGAAAACTGATTTCAAAAACTTCAAAAGGGATTTGAATGTTTTTATTGGAGAAAGTGATGCTCAAATGCTTGTCACCAAACTCACAAACAGAGAAGAATATGTGAAAGACTTCAGCTTCTCCTGTGATATAAAAAACAGCGAGTTAGAATGTTTCTTTTGGGCAGATGAAACAGCAAAAGCAAACTACAAAGAATTTGGTGATATAATTTCTTTTGACGCAACTTATTGTACAAACAGGTATATTATAACTTAGATCTTTTTTTTTTTTTTTTTTAAATTGTAAATTTGATAATCACATGTGATTTTAATGATTTATAGGTACAGTATGATATTTGTTCCATTCACTGCGATCGATAATCACAAAAAGTGTGTTACAATTGGAGCTGGTATGCTGAGAAATGAAACTACAGAAACATACATTTGGCTGCTAAAGGCATTCTTAGACGCCTTCAAGAAGCAACCAAGAATAATATTAACCGATCAAGATCCTGCAATGAAAAGAGCAATTGCAACTGTTTTTCCAGAAACAAAGCATCGACTTTGCATGTGGCATATCCTCACAAAATTCACAGTTAAGGTACAAAAAAAAAAAATTATTTTTGTGTTTACATGTTATTAGAATTTTATTAAATTTTATATTCAACGAATTATAAAGGTAAATAACATGTGATTTAGAGCCTTAATACCTTAATACATTTAAGGTTCTTAAAAATTTTGTAGTTAACAAAGTATAAATAAAAATCACCTCTGATTTAGTGCCTTAATACCTTAATTTGTGAATTAGTGCTTTAGTACATTTGGTGCCTTAGTATGTAGATGTAAAATGTAACCATATGTTTATTAATCACCGGTGATTTTGTTAATAATGTGCCTTAGAATGTTGATATAAAATGTAACCATATGTTATATTAATCACAGGTGATTTTAGAACTTTATTCTTGTTTTTATTCATATATAAAACTGAAATGTTCAATAACTTATTTTATTTACTACAGATTGATAGAAAC
>CAJVGC010000591.1:21117051-21222653 GCA_910822075.1 Senecio squalidus
GGTCTGTTTCTTGCCTCTTCGGCACCAATCGCAAAGGCTCTTCCCACGACCTTGTCCCCCATCGTTCCCCTCTGATTGTTCTGGTTTTGGTTCTGCGGAGGGTTTTGATTGCGGTTCTGGTTTGGGTTTCGGGAAGGGGTTTAGCCTAGGACAAGCATTTCGGTAGTGATCTACCGCACTCATAGCATTCTCCCTGGCGAGGCCATCGTTCCGTTGTGGCCTCCCAGCTTGTCGTGGTCCTTCATTCTGCTGCCTTTCCGCCTGCTGCGGTCCGGCATTCACGGCCTTACAGTGTCGGGTCCAATGACCAAGGCGGTTGCAGTTGGTGCATGACCGACATTCACCTCCGTGGTGTTTACCGCACCTATCGCATTTTGGTGCCTTTCCCTGGTAGCCGGTGTTCTCTGCCGTAGCAACTCCGTAGTTCCTTACCGTTCTTGCCTTCTTGTTAAACCGTTCCTTTTTGTTCCCCGATGTGTCCTCAACCTTACGCTTTCCCTTTGCGTCTTCTGCACCCGGATTTGATATTCCTCCATTCCTTATCCAATCCCGGGTTAGGCGATTAGCCAAACTCACAGCCTGCTGCATCGTAGCTGGCTCGGTGGCCGTCGCCATAGCCCTAATCTCGGGTGAGAGTCCCCAAATGAAGTGCTCAATTCGCTTGTCCTCAGGGGTTACCAGTTCAGGTACTAGATTTGCGAGTTCATGATATCGCGCGACGTAGGTATCGACGTCAGTTCCTATCATGGAGTGATTCCAGAGTTCGTTCTTGAGCTTCTTTAGGATCTCCTTGGGACAGTACTCAATCACTAGTAGTTCCTTGAACCTTGCCCATGGCATGTTGTATGCAGCGTCCGGACCTCGGATCTGAAGTTGACTGTTCCACCAGGTTAGGGCTCGCCCCTGAAGCATGCAGGAAGTGAATTCCACCTTCTTGTTTTCAGCGCACTGGCTGATCCTCAATACGACTTCAATACTATCGATCCAGCGCGATAGTCCGATGGCGCCCTCAGTGCCATGAAATTCCTTTGGCCTGCACGATATGAAGGTCTTGTAGCTACAACCTTTGTTGTTCCCCTGGTTGTGGTTTCCCTGATTGTTATTTTCCCGGTTGTTGTTTCGTTGGTTGTTGTTATCTTGGTTGTTGTTGTTCTGGTTGTTGTTATTTCCCCTTGGTCCTCCCTGGTGGATACCGGCGTTGATTCGGGCTATGATGTCAGGTATTGCCTCGTTCAAACGGGCGTTGATCCTCTGGACAATGCGCTCATCGTTGTGTTCGGCCATTTTCCTACACAAGAGAGAACTCGGATTTAGGACTTTGATATATCACTTTAGATTCATATAATGGGAAATAACAAGAACAACAACAATCGTAATTATAATCCGTCCATTTTATATATCGCTCAAAATTTGATGTTCTTACAATATCCAACATCATCGACTATTGTCGTACATCACTAACCAAATATAAAGTACTACGCTTACAATCCTTCATAACTACATGTTCTGCTTACCATCCAAAAGATATCTTACAACAACCTCTAAACCTTAATTACAACCAAAACAACCATAAGGAATACTAGTACTATGTTAATCAGCATCAAGTTGCGTGCTGCTCGAATAGCCTTCCGTGCCATTGCCTTTGTGCGTAACACCTCGGTGTACAAACCACGTATCTGGTGGGAGTGATCTCTCACGACTCGGGTGTATCCGCGGAGGTCGACGGACATGTTACAAAGCGCTTGAATTTCCTCATGAGTCAATCCGCGCTCAGGGGGTGGTTGTGGCGTAGTTAGCTGAGGTCTCGAGCTACCTTCACCGTCCCGACGGAGGATAGGTAAGGTGAGTGGTGACGATTGCTGACTCCTAGAGCGTGACTGGGATTCGTGAGAGTGTTCGGTTTCGCTGTCTGACTTAACTATCTCTTTCCCTCTCGACATACCCTAAATTGATAACGCGTTAGTTCGAAGATACGGCCCATGTTAGTGTTAGTAAAAAGCTGAGCACATAGAGTATCTTAAGTATAGCATCTAGGTCTGTGTGGGTCTGACTTCAAGAATTCCCGGGGAGGTTCGTTTAATGTTTTACCAATCCCGTTCCGGCATAACTTAGTCCAAATTATTCATAGGTGATCAGGCTACGAATAATTCGAGTTAAACAATGCCTTCACGTTTTGGTTCAATAAAATCTTTCGTTTAGAAATTTGTTATAGTTTGATTTTAGAAAAATCGGTATTCACTATAACCTTGCGCTCTGATACCAAGTCTGTCACACCCCGCTAAAGCGGAACGCAGGGTGTGAAGAACAATAGCATTCGATAGCAAGATATAGATAAACGCCAAGTTATATTAAATAAAAGTTACAGAAGGTTTACATAATTGTTTTAAAATATCGATTACATATCCGAATTCAAAATAGGGTGTTCATAACCAAACCACCCAAACCCATCCCGTTCTTGAAGTCATCAGCCCCAAGCGTAAAGTCATCAGCACATGCTTACTCGTTTCCTGAAAATACGAGTCAAGTGTTAACTACGGGAGGCGTAGTTAGTGAGCTACAAAGTTTTAGTAAAGCATAAGTTTTCAAATTGTAATCGCATAACCATGCATAGAGTATCGCATTCAAAATAGTTGTCACATAAAAATGTATAGAGTATAGCATTTATGTTTATAGGCATTGACCACATAGCGCGACTATGTGACAATCCTAGGTTTGCCCAATGATCGTTGCTAAGCCTAAAGCCTACCCATTTAGTATTATGCACCATCGTTATAAGTCGTTGTGGTGAGGGTCACTCTACCCTAATAGCGCTATCCATATCTACTAACGGTCCTTTCCAAAGGGATTAATAGCAACTAATGTCCTTGGTAGTTTTCGGGAGTTTGCAATGGTTTCTCACGTCCATGTTGTACAAAGTCCGCAACATGACGATCGATAGTTTTAGTCATTGGCAAAAATAGCTTTCGTGTTCTCGGCATTGTTGGCAAAACCCTCAACAATGCCGGCAAAATAGTTATTCATATAAGCATTCAAGATATCAAAGTGTTTTATAATAGCTTTCCAAAGTGATCAAGTGTTTTCGTAATAGCATTGAGTATTAAATCGTTTTCGTTTAGCATTCACGTAATAATCGTTTTTCAGCTTAAGTAGTAGTTAAGCCTAAGACTCGCATTTCACCCCAAAAGTATTAAAAGCGTTTATAAAGTAGGGGTTTGTAACTCACTGTTTGCAAAGATCGAAGCGTGCTCGGAAAAGCTCGAAAAGTGCTCGGAATCACCGGAATCCTATTTTATACCAAGTTATCGAGTGAGTATGATTGTTTATGAGTTTGTAACATCGTTAGTCAACGAGAATTACTTAGGTTTTAGGATTATATTAAGGTCTAGTGAAAATCGGGCAGCGCTTCCGCGCTATAGTTTTTAAATCCAATTTTTAGCACTTTCCCGCTTACAAATGCAATGACAATAATCTTTAACTTATAAAACACGATCGGGATTATATGTTGAATAAGTTACTCTATTACAGGTTGTATTTCATGAACATCAGTTTTATGTATAATCTTAAAGCGACAAGTTTAAAGTTACGCTCAAAATGGTTTAAATACGGTTTTGAAACAAATCTGCAACGCGACCGCCTCGCGGTGGAGGCACCGTGGCGCGGTCGCGAGCATAGCAGTTTTGCCAAAAATCGTTTTTGGGTTAAATTCGTTATTTTGAAGATGGATTTCAACATGCAATGGCTAAAAATAGTAAAACCTTTCATAATATAAGTTTAGTTTGGATTTTCATCTATAGTAACAAGGATTTAACATAGCTTTTATAAAATCCCGTTTTTGTATATAAGTTGTTATAAATCTTCATAGAATCATGTTTTTAGATATTTGATCTTACATGCAAGGAGTTTAGTAAATAATAATAACAAGTAAAAGAGTTTTTACCCAATAAAAATGAATGGAGGATGATATCTTGGAGAATCTAGCTTCAAACGGATGAAAGAAAACGTTTCTTGACCCAAAGGATGAATACTCCTTGCTACTCTTGATTATTAGCACGTTTTTATGATGTTTGTTATGGTATTTTAGTGATGTTTTTGATGAGATATTGGCTGGAAATTATGTGTGAGTTGAGAGAGTATGATAGAGGTGTGTGTGTGTGAAGTGTATGTGTAAATGAAGTGAGTGAAAAGGGTTAGAGAGGTGTTAGAAAGTGACCAAGTGATAAGTTCTGGACCATAAGGGGAGTCAACCACGTGTGGGACAGGTGTCGATTGCTTGAGCCATGCAGGAATGAGTCATTAGAAGCAAAACTTGTGAGTCTGCACCACCTCCACCGCGTCGCGGTGGCTCCAGTGCGGCGCGGTGGAAGGCTGGTCATGACTCGGTTTTGTTTTACGTTATCGTTTAATGTTACGTTGTTTAGAGCATACATTTATTATGTAATGAACTTGGGCAAGTTCCTTATATGTTTTCTTGGTATTAGGATTTGATTATTGATTCGATTTCCGATTTCCGATTCCGAGACACACGCGTTTTATGTTTAAGTAACGTAAGCCTACGTTAAAAGTTTTTGTATGAGTTACATCGAGCTTAGCTTAAAGAGTTATGTCTACGTAACCACGTAACACATAAAGTTAGTTATAACGAGTATCAAATACAAACATAACGAGGTTAAAAGTTAGTGCTCCCGACCTGAGTTTAGACAGTTGTCACAATTTCTCAAAGTGTTTAGTTTAAATTCCAGTGTCTTGTGGCCCTTCGCCTTATTACTGAATTCAGTTGTGTAGTTTGCTGTCTTAGAGCTCTATCGTTTTCAACCATTAAACGACTTAAGTCTGCTGATTGCAACAAAGGTTGAGAATGAATTTCTGTTACGAAGTCATGTGATACACTAACAGATGGGAGACACTTATATCAAATTTAAAATAATTTTATTGGTGTGTTAATAAGTGTTTGAATTCACATAAGCGGCCTTTGGAACTTGAGTAAGTACACACATGGGATGCCTCGATCATCTAGCCACCTAAGGTCTTTAACGGGTCTGGGATCGGTTGGTAGAAAGCTCGTTAAAGGGTTCCATAGAAAGTCGCAGAATTCTAACATCTTAAAAAGGCTTCATAGAAGTTCAGTCATAGACTTGCACAATTAAACCATTGCTTTAAACTGTTTTCAACGAATTTGATATAGGCTATCTTAATGCTAGCTTCATATGTTGCATTGTCAAGTTTGGTAACCATCCCATTCTACTTTGTACCATGGAAGGATTCACAAATACCTTGAGCATCTCTCACTTTTGTCGAATGGTTCCTAACTTCTGAGTGCTTTTAGCCTAAATCGATGACAGCTTACTTGTAATTAAAACACAACTGTTTGGTGTACGGCTGAACGGTTAAATTGGACAACTACACAAACATGGGTTTAAATTAAATTCGCTTTGAAACCCCGATAAGCAATCTGATCGAATTTTAAATGTATACTACATCGTTCGGTTAGTTATTATCCTGTTTTCAGTTACTGTTTTAAGTTCCTTTTATTTTAATTATAACTTTGGAAAACGTTGGGTGAAAATTTTTAAGTCCATTGGGCCCAAATACTAAGGCCCAGTCCATCTAAGGCCCACTCTTGGCCTTTATATAATCTCAGAAGTGAAAATATTTTTTCACTTTTCACTTTTCAATTTTTTTACATCCTCGGAGACTTAGAGTTTCATTCGCTCTCACGCACGAAGTTCTTCAAGTAAGTTCCCCTCATCTTCGTTGATATTCATAATGTGTTCGTGAATCTGGGTGTTCATGTATGTTAATTTGAGTCTAAAATCTACAATCTGGGTAATTGATTCAAAATCTGGGTAATTTCTTTCAAATCTGGGTTTACCATGTTCGTGATCTTCATGTGTTCTTGATGTGTTCGTGTAAAAAATTGTTATGTTTTGCTCCGTTGATCATCTTTGTTCGTGTTATTGCTTGATGATCATCCTCGCCCTCTAGGTGTCCAGAAAACATATATATGCCTTAGAATATTTTCCCAAACTTTGCACGAAGACACATCTTTGTCCCCTTTAGGACTGACAAACGAAGACCCTTCTTCGTCCTTATGACGTGTGTCTGACGAAGACACATCTTCGTCCTTATGATGTGTGTCTGACGAAGACACATCTTCGTCCTTATGATGTGTGTCTGACGAAGACACATCTTCGTCTTATGATGTGTGTCCCACGAAGACCATCTTCGTCCTTATATAAGTGTGTCAGACGAAGAAACATCTTCGTCCACTCTAAGACCCATCTTCGTCACACTGTTTGTCCATCCCACGAAGACACATCTTCGTCACACTGTTTGTCCATCACACGAAGACACGTCCTCGTCTCAGACGAAGACACATGGACGAACACCTTCTTCGTCACTATATTTACAATGTGTTCGTTCTACATGCTATATGCTTATACCTGCTCCACGAACATGCATGCTCGCCAACTCAAGGTTAAGCATACATGTTCGTGTCTATCATATCTAATATCTTCGTGTTTACAGATTTTTCAGAGGGAAAGACAATTCGATCGACGACACAATCAGGCAGTGAGCTTCTCTCTGGACGACTCTGCATCAATCCCGTTTCGCGAGACCATTCTATTTTTACAACACTCTCGGATGTCGTTTATTCTCAGTGAAGATCTTCCCATAAATATTCCGTTGGTTCAGCAGTTCCTCACCAACCTCACACATGTCGATCTCATACATCCGGTTACTGCCAAACACAAGGACGGCTTACGAACAGTGGTCAATGATCGGGAAATTATCTTTAGCAGTACAACTCTTCGGGAAATATTTCAACTTGGCCGAAGTTCATTAGAGAGTGCCCCCTCATCATTTGGCACCCGCTTTCTTGGACGAAAGTTGCCATTAATGGGATACGCCGGGCCATTCCCCGGTGTTTCGTTTCCAAAGGGCAAGTTTGTCGGCCCATGGCGGTACTTGGTTCACGTGTTTATTACCGTGTTCAAATTCTCCAAGACCTCCCACGACAATATCGACAATGTCTTGCTATCAATGATGCTCAGCCTGGTACTCAACAGACCCTATCCCGTAGCGGAATATGTATTCCAAATGTTTCAGAATGATCTGAAGGTGACTGCGCCCGACACTCTCATGCTTTACCCAAGGTTCATTATGATCATCTTACGGCACTTCATCCCTGATCTCCCACCTCCGGCTTTTGAGGTACGGGTTATGCAGATAGGTTCTGCAAAACTGTTTCACACTTGTCAGAAGATTCATCCGCGACCCGATCACGAGGCCCAACCCACGGCTGAACCTCTGTTTGGGGCACTCGTTGATTTGCGGTTCGTTGACACCGATGTTGATGAGGACGCTCATTTTCTATCGAGCGAGCCTCGTACTGTGTCTACTGGTCCCTCAGCACCAACTGGTCCTTCAGCGACTAGCAAGCCCAAGGCTCGACCTAAGCGCAAAGTAAAGATTCTTATCCCCGTGGACTCCACATCCAGCGATACCACTTTCCGGGATATTGACAATTATCACGAGAGTCCTCCACTATCTGCAATTCCCGAGCAGCCACCTCCTACTCCACCTGGGAGCCATCAGTCCTTTGCCACTGAAGTGATCGCCACTTCTCCAGCTCCGAATACTAGAGCTGCTGATACTCCTACACAGGTTAACGACGCAGCAACCGAAGAACTCAACTTCGATGACGTTACTTCCTCGTTTCATCCATCAAATCGCGGGAAACGCCCGTTCCCTGGCGATGATGAGTCTGGGTCCTCTACTGCACCTGGACGCCCTCGCAAGAAAAGGGCCACGGCCACTCAACCAAATCTTAATGACTTAAACTCTCTTGTTTTGCAGCTTTCTGAACAGGTTGCTACTTTAATCAAGTCTGATGCTGAGAAGTCCCTCCGAATTTCTTCCCTCGAAGCTCAAGTTGCAGAGCTCTCGAAGCGGTCTTCTGCTCAGGGGGAGGAACCGTGCAGACCATCTGCGGTCAGGCAACGAAGGGATGATCCAAATGATGACCCAGATGCAGCACGCCAAAGAGAGCAGATAGCCTCCACTTCTCAAGCACTGGTTATCTACAGCTCTGCAGATCAGGGGGAGCAATCTCAGCAGCACAAACAATCTGGAGAAAATCAGGAACAGGAACAAGTTATTGAGGAAAGTACGGATGATACATGGCTATTTGAGGAAGACGGTGATTATGGATTTCAATCACCGGTAGCATCTACTGCAACTACTGAGAACGCTGAAGAAGAAGGGGAAAGCGTTCCGAAACCAAGTCTTGAAGAAAAACGAGGATGGTTTCGCAAGCTTGATCCTAAGAAGCAAAAACTCGAGATAGTCAGCAAATTTTTCATCAGAGAACGTCAGCCACATCGGGGTATAATAAGCTGGTTGTTTGACTCTGAATTGCAGGTATTTGTGATTAAGCGTTTTGACGGGGTTCAATATTTGAGCAAGGATCGGGAAAACTTCAATTCATTCCCGAGGTCTGAGCTGATTTGTTTGTCAAAGCTGAATCTGATAAACAAAGGAAAAGACGAGTATGCGAACTGGGTTGAAAGGAAAATCAAGGAAGAAGCCAAGATCGGAACATTCACAGAATTTACTCTAGCTATTGGGAAGATCATGATCTCAAGGAAGAAGATAGATCCGGAAACAGGCAAACTTGCAAGAAGAATGAGATATCCTCCTATCACTTGCTTAACGAAGATTCCGATGAAGAACTTCGGTCGTGATATACTGGGTGATTTGCATATTTGGGCTGTTGATTCTGAAACCGGTGAAGCCGTGATGTACAGGAAAGACGATGAAGTCAAAGAAGGTATGACAGAGATCTTAAGAGTTATCGACGCTACTCAGCTAGCTAATCTGACCGAGAATGATCTGAAGATGCTGAAGAGAGATCATATTGTTACTTTAGCAGGTTGGGAAGACATTGGTAGAGATTACCAACGGATCGTCGATGGCTGTTTGAACTTGCAGGTTAATGCAGATAGCGAGATGCTGATCAGAGAATAGAAGCATCAGTCAAGGGGGAGTTTGTTAGTGCAAGATGCACAATGACTGGATGTTCTATTATGTCTTGATTACATTGTATTATATTAGCCTGATATAGTTAGCTTAGTGGGCTGCTCACGGACTTGCATGTCCGTGAGGCCCAATAGGTCCAAGCCCAAAACTAGCTGAACATGTTACTCTATAAATAGAGGTGTTCAGGGTAGTTTTAGGCTGTTGGTTTTTAGTAGAGAATTCGTGTTAGGCTTCCGGATTGTAACAAGTGTTATTGTTAATCAGAAGCTTTAGAATTCGGTAATTGCGTTCTTACGTTTATTGCTTTCGATTATAATCTGTGCATACTAGTTACGAGATTCCGCCTCGTAATTGGTGAGTTTAATCCTGTAGATCGGACCACTGGGACCTACAGCCCCCGGTCCCACACGTATAGGATCTGCATACATGGTCGGTCCAAAGTATGTGAGGGGTTTGCGACTGCACATAGCCTACAGGACACAAGAGATCCGTTTTTTTTCTTCTTCTGAATACGTGTATATATATGTCAAATAACTTAACAACAAACACAAAAAATGTAATTAGACGACGATTTTATTACAAAAAATGATATCTATATTGAAAAAATTGTTTATGAGGAGCTCATTTTTAAATTTGTCATGAAGCCTCTATATTCTCGGGACCGACCATGTATGCATATGATCTCGATATTGTTGAAAGGATTGTAAGATATTGATCCAAATAGCTCCCGCTTGAAACAAATTTTTGAGTCAAAACTAAAATTTTACAAGTTTATTTTTATATTTTATTAAAGAAACACGTAAATAGATTAACATGCCAAGTGACCTCTAAGAATACATCTTATTAGATATTCCATTTTAATAGTTCAACCCTTTTAAATACGAAATGCAAAGTAGAAAATTTAGTAATCAATGATGTGCATTATATTGAGTTTTTAGTATTGCGTTTAAATATATATATTATTGATCTATCATATACATAAACTTTTATATGAATTTTAATACATGTAAAATTAACGGTAATGTTTTGAGTAGTCTTTGGATACCGATCCAATTTTGTGAAGATCAAAACGATTTATATTAAAAATCTCAATTTTAACAACCTTATTTTAAACAATACCAAACAAATATATTTTGTTCTCAACTATAACCGTATATACAGTAGTTTCACATTTATAAACATTTATAAACGCTAAGGAAAAATAATATCATAACAAATTTACAGATAAAAATGTAATGTGGTGAATGTAAAGTGTGTTTTGTATTTACGTAGTGGATGGTAGTGATTGGGCCTACCAGAGATGTCACGATATGATACTACTGATCGAATTAGTAAAATACAAATAAGTCAAGCTAGATATCCTATGTTTACAATACTATAGTTATGAAATATGTTTACAAAACTTATATAATTTTGCAATATACGAAGAAGGAAAAAAGAAGGTATTACAGTTAGTTTACCTCATATGGGTCTGAAGACAAGTTTTGGTAACTATAATAGTGTAAATATAGTCGTTTTCGTAAATCAAATGGTCAATTTACAGATGAAAATAGGGTCTTGCGAAATATAGTGTCATCATTAAAATATGTAAACACGAAAAGTGTTGTATTTAGTAATTTAGAAAACTTTATTTTCAGATGCAAAAATGGTATTTAAACGCATGAATGTTTTTAATAAACAAAGTCTTTATAGTTATGTTTAGGAAAATCTATCAATATAAAATTGTCACTTCTTTTGTTTATTTTTCATACAACGTGAGAGAGGTAAACATAAAGAATCATAAATCGCTAACTCTTATACCTATTACAAATGAAGGATTTTTTTGGTTAGATTTAGTTTAACATGAATTAATAATACCAGTTGACCTGGATACCTAATTTATCTAGTATGAGCACTGCTAGGAAACTTACATACCATAACAGATCGAGTCACATATATCTAAGACAAAGACGGAAAAGGGCCGAAAATGATCAAAAATGTGGGGTAATAAAAATGCATATGTGCATTATGCGTCATCTCCTGAGTCACATTTGAAACTGATAGAGACAGAGGGAAAGTGACTGCTTACCAATATGCAAGTCTAGATTCGACAAAAAGAAGAATTTCATGTCACATATGATAATGCTGGCAAGTACTTGTCATCCTCTGCCTACATGGTGCCATTACATCCTTGGCTCCTTGATAAAAAAAGCCCTTTGACATTACTTTCTTATATTTTTTTTCCTTTACTAGAAAAAGAGCCCTCTCTACAATTTACAAAACAAACATTTCAAATGGACAATTTACACCATCTACATTATTGGTCACTATGCTTATCTCGATTAGTTAACCAGATGGTCAAATGCTCAATCACAGATGAAAAGATCCAATTTTAATTTAAACATGTAGTTAAATACATTTGTTGAAAAAGTCCCTTTGCCATTACTTTTATTTATTTAGTATAATATTTAATTTAAACATTAACAATATAATGTTCAGTTCAATTTAGATATGTTTGTAGATAATTTTGGTACTGAATATCTTACTAAATTTGGAGGAAACAAATCCGTAACTCGTGGGTATCCTTCCATCATGGCTGAAAAACCAAACGGATCTTCACCCATCAGTCAGAAGATTATCCCGCCGGCCGCTGACAGGGTAAGTTTTGTAGGAAAATTGCAGGTAAACCGGCCCACGTATTCGTCAAACCCATATACCATATATGCGGCACTCTTGCAACCCGTAGTGAAATATAATATTAGGAGTAAACTACATAAATCGCCCCTATGGTTTACTTTAAATAACAAAGTTAGTCTTTAAGTTTAAAACGTTACATAAATTGTCCACTTTTAGAAATTAATCATCGTCAGCTAATTCCATATTTCGTCCTTAAAATGGACGTGAGTTGGAAATTAGGAACGAAAAGCGTAATTAGTTTCTAAAATTCGACGATTATGCAATTTTTTAAACTTAGGTATGAAATTCATAATTTGAAATAAACCATATTAACGATTTATGTAATTAACTCTAATATAAGAGCTGTAGCCCAAGTACAAATCAAATATTCAACCCATTGCCCCACGTCAATATCATATCGTCTCAAGTAGTCATCTAGTTAAGTACGTAATCCCAGTTCTATTTCTATTTCTATAGCTATAAAACGATTTTTATGATCCGTTTCCATTAAAAAGTTTTAACTATTTGTAAAAGCGTGTTAGTCAAGTGCATCCTATAAATACAAAAACAATTTTCTTTGAGAGTCACCTCTTACATCTTAAATTTCTCATGTTGCCAATCAATGTTCTTGCAGTACTTACTTATAACCTAAATAATACAAATTGTCTTGTAGTTTAGTGGTATGTGAGTGACTTATTAAATTAAAAGTTATGAGTTCAAGTCCCGTAAAAAATAAAAATAAAAACCTGAATATATATTTGTATGGTGTAGTGTAATCTTTGCATTTCAAACCAAAAAATGAAATGAGGTACGACCAATGGATCAAAAGTCTAAATAAGATAATACTAGACAGAAAATGTGAATGATAGATTGATAAAGACAGTGAGGGAATTAAAGATGATTAAGGATATCTTTCGCTGGGGTGTTTTGTAACTGTTTGTGTTTTTATATGAGTAATTGTGTAAGTGGGATGATCAATAACGTCATCATCCACGTCATTGTAAATTTGTGATAGAGACAGAAAGGGCATGCAAGTGACTACTGTAGAGATCTTATAAAGGTTGCCACCACAAGTTAGAATATAGAAAGACAAATAGTTGAATACTTGTACCCAATGCATCACACTACCTGTCCCACTCTGCCAACATTGTGCCTTGCTACAAATACCCCTTGTTCCTTCATACATATTTGTATAAGTAGAAACAGAATCCTCCATTCCTCTAATTATTTACAAACACAAACATTTCAAATGGATAATTTAGACCACGATCCGATTATCCTCACTGGAAGAACTCGAGATCACCAGCTTCCCATTTCTATTAAACAGCAAAACTTTGCTAGGTAAGTTCAATTTCTGTCATCATTTTAATATTTCATTTACACAATGTTGAGGAATGATTAGATAGTTATTGGTTAATGGATTCTAGTAATGTCTAGTTTTAGTATATCCATTACACTATCACTAGTCTTTTTTAGGTAATGTACGTTTAGTTATATCTATATGAACTTTATATATTAACCATTTTTGTTCATTAGAGTGATTTTATTGTTTATGCATGCCAGGTTTCAAGATTTTTCGAGAACGTTACAACATGTATATGCTGGGGCGTTTTTCGTCATGTATGTATCATTGGTAGGATTCATTCAAGTGAAGTTTCAAAACATGAAATACTCTCCTTTTGACACTCATGTTTTCTTTATAATCATGTCTTTGGTTGCCTTACCCATAGCAATAGTCACTTCAGGGGTTTTATTTTATACAAATAATCCTCTAGAAAACATAAATAGGAAAAACCTCTCTTCAGTATATTACAAGCTTTTAAAAGTTGTGTTTCTCTTTTCTACCATTCTTGCACCGCTCTCCCTTATCCCCGTGTTATTCATTCCTTCCGAACATAACTGGATTGGATATTCAATCATATGCGCACTTCTTACCATCATGGTTGCATATAACTTTTATGGCTACATAAGGTTATTTGAATAGAAGGATGTATCCAACCTAGCTGCTCATCAAATGGTGTAGAGGGACAAGTGGTTTTCGCAGTTGAGCGAAAATTAAGCATTTTTAGATAATATTAATAACCGTATTTCTTGTATAACTTTTGTAGCATGATGCATGTTTTTTTTTTACTACAATTACTTTCTGCTGGGTAAGCTTTTGTGGTTATTATTGTATGTGTTTATGATAATTCTTGCTCAAGACATTGTAAGAAAAATGACAAACAATCATTGATAGGATTCATTCAAGTAAAGTTTCAAAACCTAAAATGCTCTCCTTTTGAACTCATATATATTTGCCTTAAAATCATGTCATTGGTTTCTTTATCCATCGACTTCAAGTATTTTTTTATTAATACAAATAATCCTTTGTAAAATACAAACATAAAGAACGAATCTCAAATACGTTTCATGTTTCTAAACGTTTTTTTTCTTTTTTTCTTTTCTATTTTCGACCATTCTTGCGCCTCTCTCCCTTGTCCCGATGTTATTCATTCCTTCAAAGCTCAACTAGATTGGGATATTTAATTATATATATATGTGCTCTCTTTGCCATAATGATGGCATACAACTTTGTTAGCTACCTAAGATTATTTGAGAAGAAAGATGTATCCAACTTTGCAGCTCATAAGATGGTTTCAAAAAATGTGGATGTAATAATATATGTAATTGTTACAACCACATTTCTTGTAAAACTTATGTATCATTGTAGCATGATATCTATCTAAGATGACTCTTCCTTGAAATATCATAAGGCAAAATAATAAAACATTGAAAGATTTATATACGTAAACTAATTGTTTGAGCAACGATTGACGATCTCGAGGGTTTGGGGTGTTGGCTAAATCGATACGAACTTCTGCTAGGGCAGTGTGAACCTACCAAACTCTTGGCAAACCTAAGGTGACGTATAATTAAGCCTGATGACGTAAGAGAGTGGAAAAATCTCTCTTGAACGTTTGTGCATGTGTGTAAATGACAATGATTGGAATTGAATGAAGTAGAATTGAACTTATTATGAGAGTTGTTCCAGCTCATGGTAAACAATTTGCTTGAAGTTATAAAAGGGGTGAATTGACATTGCTACTTAATTTCAACTAGACTATGGAGAAGATTAAATAACCAAGTTGTGATTTCCCAGATTTTAGAAAGGGGTACTATTTAATAAATAACCTAATTAACCATTAATTTTCAAATGATTATCCCAAACTTTTGGAGGGACAATGACCCTCCCCGACCCCTGTAAGGTTCCGCCATGATTAGAAGCTCATAAACTTTTTCGGGTGTTTTTCCAATGCTGCTTTAGTCTCTTTTAACTTTCTAGGTACTATGCACCTCTTTTGGGTTGGTTTTGAAGAGTATTAATTTGAACGTATTCAAACTACATTTTAAGCTATCCGAATCTAGGTAAAGCCATCCTAGCTTTTATCTTGGTTATCTTGACTTCTATTATATTTTTTCTAGTTATCTTGCTTCTACATATCGAGAGATTATAGTCTTTAATCAATGTTACTATTAGTTTAAGGTTTTTCATCTATTTGGTTTGTGGGTCTTAATACAAAATGAGAATTGGGTCGGACACTCCCTAATCCCTTTTGATCGTTTCAAATGAAAGATTTTTCGAATATACCATTACTAAATCCAATACAAAGGTTGTTATGTACAAAGAATAATTGCCAATTTTTAAAAATATATTGATTAGTACGAAACAACAGAAGTTGAATGAGTAAAGTACAATTTGGTTAATTACTTATATTGCCAACTTACATTCACGTTTTCATCCTTTAGAAAGTTATTTTGTTTTGTTAATCTTAAGCGTCCAAAGCTGCTCTTCATATTTCTCATTGAGAACACATTTGTCTTTTTTGAATTCGTATATACAACTCATATCGGAATTGATACTTATCATATAATGATGTGTTCATATGAGGCACACACGTTGTTAAAAGTATAAGAAATTAGTATGAAAACGAATTAAACGAGTCATTTTGAAACACTTTAAAAATGCAAGTTTAACTTTATATGCAATAAAATGTGACTACATACAAATCATATTGCAAAATAAGGTTTAAATACAATTTATTTTTTTAAATATCGGACCAATATGAAGAGTGAATGAAATTGACCATGTATGTAATCAACCCTACAATTATAAATAAAAACATGATGTTATTGCTGGGGTATATAAGAAAAGGGTTTTTCTAACTTGTGTTCTAGGGACACATGTTAGCACCATTTTTAAATATTAAAAGTACAATCAAAAGTATAAAAAAATACCATTTTTTTTATTGATTTCTTAACTTTTGATACTTTTGATTGTATTTTTAATATTTAAAAATGGTGTTAACATGTGCCCTTAAGACACAAGTTAGAAAAATCCATAAGAAAAATCATTTGTACGGTGTATGGGTTTGAATAGTTATACTGTCATATCGAATTAAAACCAATCCAACTTCTTTGAATATAAATTTGTTGATACATTTTTAACTATTTAATAAAACGTTTAAATTATCAGTTGATTTCGTAGAAAGGCACTCGAAGTCTCAAACTACGTACAAGTTATATAAACAATAACATACACTACGACTAATAATGATAACAATTGAAATAAAAATATTAACTATAACAACAACAAAAGTTACAATAATAAAAACAAAAGTTAACTAACAAATTCTCCATATTCACATTTGTAACCGGACCCACAAACCATTTTAACGATAAATTTGGATATCTAAATGCAAACAACTAAAGCTAACTAACAAATTCTCCATATTTATATTTAGGAACCCTCTACTTTACGCAATTTTTAAATTGAGTTTGTTCGGTCCAAATGACAACAATAGCAATGGTTAAAACGGAATTATACTATGAATCAAGGATGTAAATAAAAGTTCAAAGTATATTAAATCTTCTGCCTCACCTTGTTCTTGTTTGTCAAACTTTGGAGTATCTCCAAAAGGGTAAGAGGCTAAGAGTCACCGTTGTCAATGGTTGTTCCATCTTTGTAATCTTCAAGCTAGCTAGGTGTATGAAGATGGTGATGAAAAACACATCAACAATGGTATGATAATGCATATACAAGTTTTCGACGTCAATCCTAAAAGTATGTTGCTGAACGATTTAAATTTGGTGAAGAATTATAAAGAAATTGGAATTTAGAGGCTTAAAGATCTTAAAAAGGACCCAAAAAGGATTATCAAATGTGTGGCTAGAGTATGGGTTTTTAAGTTTTAAAGATTATAGAATGTTGTATCCAAACATGATTCAAGCTTAAAAAGACTTGATTTTCGTAGCCGAGTAGGTGGTCGGCCGCAGGTCAAGCCTAGTTTCACCTTATGTGCTCGAGATAAAGCTCGAGCTTAGGTGATGCACCATATGTTATGTCCCAACATCTCTCTTTGTATCAAAGATGTTTACCCGATGCTCCTTTTTTTGCTTTTTCTTGCGAGTTTTCATCACCTTTTTACTGTCTTGGTCACCTACCTAAGACCCTGATTTGTGCCCAAACACATATTAATGGCGAAAACACTAATAAGTGAATATGTAATGGTGAAGAAACACGATGATAATCAAATGATTGATATTATTAGCCTACGTAATGTTACCAATATGAAATAACATCAATACAAACGATTAGAAGACTTTAAACCGTCAATACAACTTTTGTGCAACAATGATACCAAGTAATTCAACACTTGTTTTCTCTCTCTTGATGGTTGCATTTATGATCCAAAGATGGGGTATTTATAGACAACCATAAATACCCTAAATTTTTACGTAAAGGCAACACCAATGAAGTGTTGCGCAACGTAACAAAGTGTACAATTACTTGCGCAACACTTTCATAAATGTTGTGAAACACTTTAAACTCGATCTAAATACATTCTAAACTTCACGACATGTTCTATATAAAGTAGAAGTTACAATCATTGACGAATATGCTCCAACATACCATTTTTTCCAAAGTAGTATGTTTTTCTTTACAATATAAGTGCATAATTAACACTTTATAACATATTAAGTTCATTTGATTGTTGTATCGTGTTGAGTTACTTTTGAATCTATTTATCATTTGATTGTTGTGTACACATAAAAGCCTTAAGGACGTACCCGTAACATGAGGACTTAAACTTGAAGATTTAATGGACAAGTAACTACAAATTCGTATGCTATATAAGGATCAAATAAGATTTAATGTGAAACCCGAGGTGTGGAAAGAATCTTGTATGGAGATTTTGAATTTTAAACTTAAGATTGTTAATGGTGTACAGACTCGTGCAATAAATAAGGAATCTTTACATGATTTCGTATGAGACAAATGAGGAATTAGTTGGACTGATTCCTTCTAGGCCCACTGAAATAGACTTGAAACATATTAATTCTATTCCAATTGGGCCAGGTCCAGCTGCTAGTGATCAGCATCAGCTTGTTTCAAAAGATAACTTGAGCCAACCTTCTCTAAATAGCATCAAATCAACAGCTCCTACAATGGGTAAAGCTAGGGCCGACAATTCTCGACCTGATCCGAAACATGACCCGAACTGAACACCAAATCTGTTGACACGAACACAATATGAACTCGAACCGGGTCATAAGTTGGTCGACACGAAGTTGACTCGAAATATTTTGGGTCGGGTTAGGGTCTACCTGTTTGACACGACATTGACCTGTTTGATTTATTTATAAATAATAGCATTAAAAAATTAATAATATAAATAGTATTTACTAAAAATATTTAAAAGTAAAAAGAAAAAATAATATTTTTTGGCCTATAAATAAACAAAAAAATCTTTAAGTTTTTCTACAAAGCTTCTTTAATTCCCACCAAAAGATAAATATTTAATAGCAAATTTATAAAATTATTTGTAAAAGTATAAAGTTTAAACATACAATGCTAATATATTTATTTAGCTATACACAATGAAACTTTGTTATCGTGATAGAATTCGTATTGTATATTTTTCAAAAAATTATGGTCTAAAATATCATGGGCAAAAAAAATTGTGAATGTAAGTTTTGTGCGGTTTAAAAGGGTCGACCTGTAACACGTCTCGAACCTAACACAAATTAAAATGACACGAGACGAACCCGACTCGAAATTAAGTTGGGTCAAAAATGAATCAACACAAAACTAACACGAAATTATTTGGATCAACAGAAATACGACCTGTAGCTCCAGGTAAAACCCATGAATTGAAAAAGTTTGTGCTATTAGTAGGTCTTGTTTATCGTTGATTAGGTTTTGTATCTCCTGACAGCTTGCTATTCTTTTATTATTTATAAATCTATCGTTAAAAAAAAAAAAACAAATTCGTATGCTATTTAAAATAATAATTTCACCTCCACAATCGTCCATGTTCTGAAATTAGAAGATCTATCATGTTAGGAGTATTATATATTTTACTTTCACAATCATCCGTTATAATATTCTTAAATTATGACATGAAGCAACCCTCACTAGTCCGACCAATATGCCAAAATAACAAAATATATATTATCTTCCACACCAAAAGTCTTTCTGATATGGCCAATTAACAGTCCAACACATTCTTTCTAGGTATCATTGTATTAATGTATAAATATATGCACAATCAGATATAGTAACTTTTAAGATTTTAAATGTTTTCTAGTTTATATATTATATGTGGTGACATGAAATTAGATCATCTAATTCCAATTTTGTTTTATTTTCTCTAAATCACTTTTAATTTAATTTTCATTTAGACATTAACCTATTAACTTCACATATATCCTATCTAATTAATATATGTCATGAAATTAGCCTCTCTTTTTTATCAAACTTTATTTTTGCAGTTAACGCAAAAATAATAGGTTGAATCACTTTGTTTAGTCAAACAAACCGGGTCGGAAGTTAATCTATTAAATCTAAAATACTTTTGTTTCAAAAATGCTGTTAATTTTTCTATTAACTTTTATTTTAAAATTATTGTTTTGTTTATATATAAATGATTGAAATATAGTAGTTTTTCTATTTTACATTTAAATATTTTCAATTTTTCAAACTCGAAAAGCAACTGATGTTTTTAATATCGCGATAAAATAAATAATCTAATAAAAATATACTTTATTAATTTTATCTATCTCATTTTAATATTTTATTTTTTGTTTTCCATACATTTTTTTTGGAATGAAGCAAGTACCAAACAAACTATGATCTACTTAAATCATGTGATTTATATAACTCATTTGACTATAAATTTAAGAATAGAAAGAATGAAATAGGATCAAATACAAACATTTACATACCGACTATACAAAACGGTAAGTACTTATTAATATCACTTAATAAATAGACAAAACACCTTATTTGTTAAAATCATCTTTATATAACTCTAAAAACCTTTTTATGAGGAACTTTTTTTTTTTCGAAAAAACAATGCTTCTACTTCCGTTAAAAATGATTTTAATTTTTTTTTTCTTTCTTAAATTATATATTTTTTGACCAAAATTGCATCTTACTATGAAAATAAAAAATAAAAAAGAGAAAAAAATGCATCCTATTTTTGAAAACAAATAACTTTTTTTGAAAATACATCTACAAATAAAATGCGTCCAATTATTTTTCTATTTATTTTTGTTGATGAAAAATGAATTTATTTGTTTATTTTATAAAGGGATTCTATAGAGTATTGTAGGATTATTCCCGGGGAAAAAAATTGAAAAAAAACATTCTATTTCGCTATTTTGAAAGTATTTTTTTAGGTGTACTTACCGTTTTGTATAGTTAAAGGTGTTCGTACCGGATCCTTAACTACCCTAGAAATAACTATCTTATGTTTACTTAAAACGATAATGGTTGTGTGTTTTGATAATTCATAATGAAAAGTATTATTCATACTTACGACTTACAAAAGTAAATCAACTTGATAGTATTATAACTTTCTGATCTATGAATCTTATTAGCTTTTCAATTACTTGATCCTTAAAGCAAAAACGAACGAGAATGATTAATATCAAATACCGGTGAGGGACGACCACCAAAAGTCTACCCAGATATAGTAGAAAATAAGCATCACATATTAGGTCACATAGAAAGATAGTCAAGGATATGTGTACTTGTGTACATGGAGGTGATTATGCATTATGGCTGTTTTAGAATTTCTCCTACGCATTTCATCGAGTAGAAAGTGAATTGCCACTAAAACTTACTATATAAAAGTCAAAGAGTAGAATTCCATGTAATTGCCTTGCTACAAAAACCCTTTTTCCTTCATACAAATTTAGATTAGTAGAAACAGAATCCTTTGCATTATTTACAAAACAAACATTCCAAATGGAGAATCTAGACTACGATCCAATTATCCTAACTGGTCGAACTCGAGATCAGCTTCCCATATACATTAAACATCAACACCCTACTCCGTGAGTTCACTTTCTCTCGTTCAGTATTGAGTCTATGTTACAAACTCATTTAATATGTATATATTTCTTTATGTCTGAAAATGTCGTGAGAGTATATGTTACACAATCATTTGATACTTATATATTTATGAATTTTACTCATGTCTCATTTTAAGCATAGTCTTTTTTTAGATAATGTGTGATTCCCTATTTAGATATATGTTTGAAAACGGTAATACTCCATTCTCTACTTATATTATCTATCGCTACAATTTTATCATTTCTTCAATTTTAATCAAGTTATGTGGCTTTGGTAGTCGATTTCCGACAATTTCATTAAAATAAAGGTTATTGTCTCAATTCTTATTCAGGTAAAGTTTCATTAAGTTGTAAGAGTGTAGTTTAGCTAAGCTACACATTATAGTGAAAATAAGTCTATAATGATATATCTTTTGATTTTATCGTTTCAGGTTTCATGATTATTCAAGAATGTTACAACATGTATATGTCGGGGCCTTTTCCGTCCTGTATGTATCATTGATAGGATTCATTCAAGTGAAGTTTCAAAACCTAAAACACTCTCCTTTTGAAACTCATATTTGCTTTATAATCATGTCATTGATTGCCTTACCCATTGCAATCGTGACTTCAGGTGTTTTATTCTATTCAAATAATCCTTTGAAACGTACAAACAAGAAAAGTGTATTTCCTGTACGTTACATGTTCCTCAAAGTTGTTTTTCTCTTTTCCGCTATTCTTGCACCACTCTCCCTTTTTCCAGTGTTGTTCATTCCTTCCGAGCTAAACTGGATTGGATATATAATCATATGTGCTCTTTTTGCCATAATGATGGCATACAACTTTTTTAGCTACATAAGGTTATTTGAGAACAAAAATGTATCCAACTTTGCAACTCATAAGGTGGTTTAGAGAAATAAAGAAGATCACATTTGACGACATGCTCATCAGATGGTTTCAAGAAATATGGATGTAATATGTATGCATTTTGTGGCTATTAATGTATGCATTAAGTGTAAATTATATAAATCGTCACTACGGTTTATATCAAATTATAGTGTCCGTCTCTAAGTCTGAAAATTTACCCAAGTGGTCCACTTATCAAAACTAATTACATGTTTCTTTTCTTTTATAATGCACAAACACTAATTGCACATTTTTTCCTAATTTATAACGAGAAAAATAATGGAAATTTGTAATTACTTTCCGTAATTGGATCACTGATGTAATTCTTAACTTTGTAGACAAAGCGTAATTTTATATAAATATAGAGACCGTTTATGGTATTTACAACATCATAAGAAAAGTGATAAACCACTGTAAGATTTTTTAATTCGCTAAACTTAACTTGAAAGTTATGATAAGAATATTAGAAGCTTATGCTTTTCAAGTATTATATTATTACTTTTTTATAATAAAGTCATCAACAAAGATTGAAAGTTAAAAACAAAAGAAGCAAACACCTTTCTTACCCATATGTGCAAAGTTTTATTATGACCGACTAGTATAGTACCCGCACGGTGTAGCGGAGATAATAAACTATATTTGATATAATTATATTATAAATATTTAACTACGGAAATTAAATACGCAAAACGCTAAAAACATAAAATGTATTTAAACTACAATCATAATGTAAAACGTGAAGATACGAACTTTTAAAATATAGTAGTTTGTTGCAATTCTTGTTGTCCTTGTACTTGTTAAAACATTTGCCCATCAATAGGCGTTTTTTCTATTTCTTGATTGGTTCAAACTCACTTTACACTTCTTTTCTTGAATTGAGTTCTCTAATAGTTTTATATCTCGTTATCGGTTCTTCTTGGTAAGCTTCTTGCAATTGTTGACCATCTAAAACATAACATTGTAATAACAAATAAACATGCCTATAAGTAAGAGCTTTTAAAAAATAAAGATAGTATAAACTGGTCTCATATTTTTTAAAGAAAATGAGTAAATACCTATTTGAGCATGTATATCCATAATGACGGTTTCTTCTTGAGAGGATAGCCAACCTTTTTTAAGGACTGATCTCAGATAGTTCGGTTATTCTTTTCAGCCCTACACTTAAACATAAACAAATAAAATTTTTTAGCATATGAAACCTCTTCAAGTTCAATTAGGACCAACATGTGTGACATAAGTTTGTATGTGTTGACCCGACTTCCCATTGTCCATCAAACAAATTACAAAACAAACTTATGAATCATTTTTAAGATGAACCTCTTTCGACTTCCTATTCTCCATCAATTTTTGCATTGTATGTAATCGAACTTTTTTATGAATTTGACCCATTTGTTAACAAATAAAACTGTTAATTACGGTATGGACTTATATGTCAGTTTTGGTTTCAAATCATAAATTCTTTAATCAATATAAACGAAATTGGTTATTGTTATTATGGTAAATAAACATTTCTAAGTCTACATGTTTAAAGTATCTTTCCGTTCATTTACTCTACAAGGCTAAAACTTTATTAACCAACGTTATTTAATTATAAGTTATTTTGAATAATGATATGTGGTGAGAGATATAAAAACGGTAGTTAAGTAATTTCAGTTACTAAGGTTTTAGATAATTACGACCATGTGAGAAATATTTTATATATAGTAGAAATAGATTATATTATAGTGTAGATTTGGTATACGTATTTTAGTAGAAAAAATTGCATAATATTTTAATTATTTTAAGTTTATGGGGTTATAAAATAAAATTTATAATTTTGAAAGTTTTTAAATTAAATAGAAAGTATTTTAATTTTTTTTTTAGTTACATAGGAATTATAAGTTAATTTGTAGATGTTAATTTTTTTTAAATTAATTAGGAAATAGAGTGTTGTTTGATTTAAATAATAATAGTATAGTACCCGCACGGTGCAACGGGAATAATAAACTATTTGATATAATTATATTACGAATATTTAACAACGGAAATTAAATACGCAAAAAGATAAAAACATAAAATGTATTTAAACTCCAATCATAATGTAAAACGTGAAGATACGTATAGATACGAACTTTTAAAAGATATAAAATATAGTTTGTTGCAATTTTTGTTGTCCTTGTACTTGTTAAAACATTTGCCATCAATAGTCGTTTTATTCTATTTCTTGTTTGTTTCAAACTCACTTTACACTTTTTTTTTCTTGAATCGAGTTATCTAATAGTTTTATATCTCGTTATCGGTTCTTCTTGGTAAGCTTCTTGCAATTGTTGACCATCTAAAACATAACATTGTAATGACAAATAAACCTACCTAGAAGTAAGAGCTTTTAAAAGATAAAGATAGTATAAAATGGTATCATATTTTTTAAAGAAAAATGAGTAAAAACCTATTTGAGCATGTATATCCATAATGATGGTTTCTTTTTGAAAGAATACCCAACCTTTCTTAAGGTCTGATCTCAGATAGTTCAGTTATTTTTTTCAGCCCTACACTTAAACATAAATAAATAAACATTTTTATCATATGAAACCTAATCAAGTACAATTAGGACCAACATGTGTGACATAAGTGTGTATGTGTTGACCCGACTTCCCATTCTACATCAAACAAATTACAAAACAAACTTAGGAATCATTTTTAAGATGAACCTCTTTCGACTTCTTATTCTCCATCAATTTTTGCATGGTTTGTAATCGAACTTTTTTATGAATTTGACCCATTTGTTAACAAATAAATACCGTTAATTACGGTATGGACTTACATGTCGGTTTTGGTTTCCAATCATAAATTCTTTAATCAATATAAACGAAATTGGTTATTGCTATTATGGTAAATAAACATTTCTAAATCTACATGTTTAAAGTATCTTTCCGTTCATTTACTCTACAAGGCTAAAACTTTATTAACCAACATTATTTAATTATAAGTTATTTTGAATAATGATATGTGGTGAGAGATATAAAAACCGTAGTTAAGTAATTTCAATTACTAAGGTTTTAGAGAATTAAGACTATGTGGGAAATGTTTTATAATATAGTAGAAATAGATTATATTATAGTGTACATTTAGTATACGTATTTTAGTAGAAAAAATGCATAATCTTTTAATTATTTTAAGTTTATGGGGTTATAAAATAAAATTTATAATTTTAAAAGTTTTTAAATTAAATAGAAAGTATTTTATTTTATTTTTAATTACATAGGAATTATAAATTACTTTGTTAGATGTTAAATTTTTTTTAAATTAATTAGGAGAGAGAGTGTTGTTTGAGTTAAATAATAATAAATATAGATTAAGGGTATTAAGGTAATTTCAATTACTTAAAATTAAGGGATTAAGACTCTAAGGGGAGATTCATTATAATATAGTATAGATAGGACAAGCTATTTAAGTATATGTTTATTTGGGAGCGTTCAAAAAAAATATTTTTTAGATAAGGTAAATAAAAGAAATACAAACAATAGTTTTTGATACATGAACTTATATATTGTTATTACTTTTTACTTTATCACTAATAATTCTCATCCTATTCTTGTATACGAGTAAAAAGTAAAAACTAAATGAGTCTTTTTAATTTAGTTATTTTGTCGTGATATCTTTTAGTGGAATTGTTGCGGTGTATTACTTAAGGGGGTGTTTGATATCATCACGGATCAAAGACTCGGACTCAGACCACGGACCCGGTCCGGGGTCCGCGTGTTTGATAAACCAAGGTTGTCACGGACTCGGTCCGTACCACGGACCCATATCAAAGATTGAGTCTTTAATAAAAAAGTGAAGACTCATTTTTTCATTCAAAAAACCCAACTCTACCCTTCAAAGCTCATTTTTTATATGTTGAGATGATATAGAAAGGAACAAAAATTGATCTTATTTTGCCCTTTGTTCTTGATTTCGGGTACTTGTGGGCACTCTTTGTAGGAGTTAATATAATTACAGGTAACATGGGCCTAATTTTTTTGTTTGATGTTTAACTGAGAATTTTGATTATGGTTCCTACTATCTTGTTAGTTAGTTGTCTTGTTTGTTAATGGTGTTTCTAACTTGGATATCTTTTGTGACAATTATTATAGTAACTAGGTTGTTTGGTTGACCATTATATGTTTGATTAAATGTCTGAGAAATAATAATAAAAAAAATATGATGCTGTAATATTAAAAATATGATGCTGTAATAAAACTTAATTGTACGCAATCATTGTTAGGTTTTCTTTGGATTTTTTTAATTTGGATTTTTTTTAATTTGAAGTTGTAAGACATTTGGATTTGTTTAATTTGGATTTTGTAAGACATTTGAATTTATGTTTAATTTAGATTTATGGTTAATTTGGATTTTGTACGACATTCAAAATAAAAATAAACAGAAGGGTAAAATAGTCATTTCTCCCAGTCAGCATAGTCAGTCCGAGGCATAATCAAACACAATAAACTCAGTCTGCACCTAACTCAGTCTGAGCTCCAACTCAGTCTGTGCTCCAACTCAGTCTGCACCAACTCAGTCTACAGCTATCAAACGGCCCCTAAATATATTGAATTTTAAATTTAGTATAAGTGTCTTTAGAGTCTTCTATTTTATAATTTAGAGATTAAATTTTATATTTTTTAGAGTTTACTTAATCTCTAATATTGAGGTATTTGTCCCTAACCTACGGGTAACCGTCTTTTTGAGGATATTAGAGGTGGTATCGACTCATTACAATCGGTTTAAGATACTTAAAATGGGGTATTTGTCCCGTGAGTATGGTTCAAAAAATAGATTTAACGGAATCAAACTGCCTAGTGAATACCCTAATCAATAAGAATAGATATTCTCATTTTGTGAAATTAAATAGTTCTATTTCATGGTTTTAAAATTATAAAAAGAGTTCATTCAAAAAACATTATTCTAAACAGGAAGAAAATTTCTGAAAAAGAAATAAAGATCCACCATATTTTATTGAAGGCCACTATAATAAAATAAATCTATTGACCATCACACAATTATCCCAAACTTTTGGAGGGCGTAGGCATCCTCTTCGACCCCCAAAAGGGCATCAGCCCATGCTTATAAGCTCATAAACTTTTTCCGGGGTTTTTGCCGTGTTGCTTTAGTTGTTTTTTTTAACTTTCAAGGAGTGACTAGGCTCGAAGGCTCTTTGTGTTGTTTATGAAGTAGTGTTTGTAGGAACTCACATTGTTTTTTAAGTTTTAAGCTATCCCAATTCAGGTAAAGCCCTAGCAGTTTTTTATTATTTTATTGAACTACTCGCAAGAGTTCAAAATAAGTGAAAAAATTTGCAAAATTTGCGCATTTCATCCTTCTTTTCGTTTTCTTCACATCTATGGGTTATTGGCTTATGTGCCTAGATTCAAAATAACAGTCGGCCTTCATTTTACTGGGACGTTCTACGCCCAAAAATAGAGTTGGTATTATCGGAGAGTCCTTAATAGCTATGGTTGGTTTATGGGTTTTAGTTGGGTGTAACGTTTGGTTGTCTTAAAACCAGAAATTTTTCTCCACAAGTTGCAACGGGATTCTAAATTATGTGCTATTAGCCGTATTTGTTACTTATATGATTTAAGAATTAATTAACCTCATCATTATATAAAGTGTATATTTACTAAAAATTAGTTTAGTTAACAAAAACGTTTTATAAATATTATAATGGAAGTCGCGCTATTTTGGTTGAAATTTATGATTAGTTTTGAAGAATATATATATTAGGTTTTGTTAGTTATGTTTTTTAAAACATAACACAACTCATCTATAAAATAAATTAATAATAATAATAATATATTAAAAGAAGTATATCAAAACCCACATAATAAAGTATGACCAGTTAGATAATGTTTAGAGAAAAAGGGAAAATATCACATTTAACCATAATCAACTATATGATTACAACCGGCATGTCTTGTAAATTTGTGTAGTATGATGAGTTTATTTTTCCTTCAATTACTCTCTTTGTAACTTTTTAAGCTATTGTTTATAATGACTCTTCCTTGAAACATTATAACAAAAGTGATAAACCATTGTACGATTTATTTTTTTAACCATAAGATGAAAGTTATGGTAACATAAAATGTTGGATACATCTTTAAAAAGTGTTAATTACATAAATGGTCGCATTGATTTCTCCTTAATTAGGGATTTTGTCCCTCGATTTAACGATAAAATAACAGACTTAACGATAGAGGCACTGAATCCGTAATAGTATAAAACCACGTGGATCAAAATACGTGGAAAAAAAACCCTTAAAGGCCAAACCGGACAAACCACAAGGATCATGTATGTAATTTACTCCGTAATATACGTATGTCAATTCAAGTCATGCTATAGATTATTATTGTAATGCTATATATTCTAAACATTCTTGATACACTAATAAAACCTTTTAACTACAAAAAGTCAGAAGCTATTAGAACACCAAAGCTTTACAAATTTTGACATTAACCTGTTTTTCCTTGACCTTCTTGACCTGTCTATTTTCACGTCTAATGTATACGATACGTTCCAAAAAATGTATAGTTTTTACCAATGTTATTGTTCGTTTATGTAAGTAAAAACACATTAGAAGTATGATTTCATCTATATTGCCTATATGCACATAAAACTGTTATCGGATTCTTTCCATGGTTTTTTTGATTTCTTTAACTTTCTATTATCGGATTCTTTCCATGGTTATTAAAATGTTGTATAACGGTGTGACGGTGTCCACATCTAATTAAAGCCGAATTAGGCTTTGTTCTTGGTTATCGTTAAATTTGATGGATTACTGGTAATATGAGATGGGCCAAGACTCAAGAGGGTGGCTCCTTCTAAAGCCCAATGGGCCTTCATGCCTTTTTGAGAGTCTACTAGTTAGAATGGGCTTAGTGTGTTTGAAAACCTACAAGGTTTATCCTCCAAAGTCCAAACACTTTAAAGGTTTTTCTTTTTTAAGTTTTAGTTTACATATTTTCGTTTTTGATGAAAGTTATACAATTAAAAATACATTTAAAAGTCAATCGATTCATATAATTTTAATAAATTATTATATTAAACAAAAACACAAATAAATAAGGGCTAAAGGGAGTATTTTCAAGCTCGAGAAGACGAACCTAAAACTAGATGGGTTTTAAATAATCGGATTATCATAGAATTATGAAATAAAGATCACGTATATATAATTAATTAAGTAAAATGTGTGTATCTTTTAATGAGCTTCCAATCAATCTTTTAGTTTAATATTTAACATAAAATTTCTCTATGTAATCACACACGACACCTTAATAGTAATACAATGAGTACGCTAGATTGCCAGTACTTGTTCTTCAAACCCACAAACTTTGTGATGTTTCCTTGATGCTCTAAATCAAAATCGAAACCCTTAGGTGTGTTTTTTTGGTTTCGACCAAAGACAAAAGAAAGTAGGAGAGATTAGGGATTCTAGGATACAAGATAATGAACCCTAACGCTCATATTTATAGTTAATATTTATTTGTCAAACAAGTTTGTTTTAAATAACAATTCCATATTAACATCTAGATTTGTTTAGATAGTATAATAACATTTACCATCGAAATTTATACAATTTGCAGTTAAATGGTGATATATTAATATAAATCATACTAGTTATGTAATTAATTGTATATGTAGTAGTCATTATAAAAATATAATTTATAAGTTTATTATGGTAAGTTTATTATTGTTTTAGATCTTTTAAGTTGTGCAAACCATCTTAAAGATTAAAGATGACCAAGTGATGTGATGAGATGCACATTTGTCTAATAAAATGTCGGAGTTGTAAAACAGTCAAATAACTGTTAGGTCCCGTTTGATTCGTAGAATCTAATGAAATTGAAAGAAATTAAAATTCTGAATTCCTGTTGCATCTTGTTTGGTTGGACAAATTAGAATCTGCCAAAATTACATCAGGTTCATTCCGTTGTATAATTCAGAATTCCATCCAGTTTCGAATGGAATTAAAGATTCCCGATTTAATGGAATTCAAACTACTTTACCAAAACTTATTTCAAATAGAACTTTGTACCATTTTAATATAACCGCCACTTTTCGCGTAGATGCTTTCGACAATGTTGTTGAAGTTGTAGCTTAAAAATCCAAAAAGATAGTACATAATAACTAAGTAAGATCAAATTAAATACGGATAATTATGTAGTTTACCATAGTATAATCTCAAAATGCTTTTATAAGCTTCCTATAACTTGTTTTTTTAGAAATCTATATTTATTTTAAATAAGTTTCACAAAAAATATCGACCAACCAAACATATTAGATTAAGCTCTCATAACTCCGTTATAAGTTTTTCACGAGACATATGTTACAAAATTTCAATTAATTTGAAAGATTTATAAATCGAACTAAATTATACGCAAAACTCAAATTACGTTGAATTCTGTTAACCACACAAGACAACTTTTTATCAATTGAGATTCTAATTTCTCAAATTTCAATTCCTTTAACAAATTCCAATTCCTTTAAAAACATTTTTACGAATCAAACGGACCCTTAAAGTTTCTTATTTTGTTTATCTTTTGAGTTTTACGGTTGGTATTTCCCTTATTGAGCTTGTGGCGGAAATTGTCAAATATAACTAAAATCTTAGTACGTCATAGTCTAGGGATCATGGATACCTAGCTAGCTTGGTCATAGATGAATATGTCGATGTGGACATAAGTGAATTACAAATAATGTATTGGTTGTGTTTTATTCTAGTGGTGTGCATGTCGAAACAAAGGAGATGGTATCAAGAATGTTAAAGATCATCGTTATTAGTACTTGTATGTTTCCAGTCTTGCTATAAAAACTCTTTTTGCTTCATAATTTTTACATTAGTAGAACTTGCGATAAAAAAAAAATTCTTGATGGAGAATCTAGAACACGAACAAAGAATTCTTACGCTTAGAACTCGAGACCAGCTTCCCATTTCTATTACGCATAAACGCCCTGTATGTTCCATTTCAACTTCATTTTTTTCTAAATAGCGTTTGTTGTTTGTTTAATGGCTTTTCAAACTCGTTGAGTTTGATGCTAACTTTTATTTAAAGAGTTGGACCAATGTCGTGGCAGTCATGTACTCATATTAGATTATGTTACCGTAACCATAAGTATCTTTTGGCAAATATATTTGTATATGTCGGAACCTATTAATCATACAGTCACCTATTATTAGCAATCTATTTTAACATCCATAACTTAAAACTAAATAAAAGGTAATATTTAAAAAGAGTTTGCTATCCATAGCCTCTGGAATTATGCTTAAGATAAGAACTGTATACATCAATTACATATACACTAATCGTCAGAAAACCGTCACAAGATTGCATGGAGCCATGGAGTCATATTTATTATTTGTAGTATAAACGTCTAACTGTTCTTAGAATTGATTAGAAAATAGAAATAGGGCCAACTCTTCTAGTTGTGCCTCTAGTTCTTAAACATAGTCCCGAACCATATTTAACATTTTTCTATTTTAAAACCAATATCCTCGTATCTGAACCTACAAAACAAACCCAACCTTAAATAACCCTTATATAGTAAAGGGAGGTGATTTTTTCACTTTAGGTTTTTATTCATTCACTTTAATTTAAACTGAATTGACGATTATACCCTCCCTTTTATTTTATCTTTTATTCTACTAATGAATATTAAAACCCAATTCATGTCTTCATTCCTTTTCACCAGCAATAAATAACACAATGATATTTAAAAATAAAAATAAAAATATTCCCATTTCCATTCCATTACCACTTACCATAAAACACCAAAAAAAAAAAAAAAAAAAAAAATTCTTCATTTTTTCAACTTGAAAAATTCTCCATTTTTTTAAACTTTTTTTCAATGGCAAGTCTTGAAGATATAGGTGTTTCTGCACTAATAAACATAATAACTGCTTTTACATTTTTACTTGCATTTGCTCTACTAAGAATTCAGCCAATTAACGACAGAGTTTATTTTCCAAAATGGTATATTAATGGTGCTAGAAATCATCATCATAAAGGGAATTATGTTGGAAAATATGTTAGAAATCATCATCATTTTGGCAGTTATTTGGGCAAGTTAGTATTGTATTTAGTGTTTATTTGAAGTGATTGTTACTGCAACTTATATGAACAATTTATTAGTGCTTATTTATGCAGCTTGAAATGTTGTTTAAACTCTTTATTTAGAAGTATTATAATACAAAACACTAACGTGGCATCCCAATATAATAGATCCATGATTAATATTTTCAAATTCCAACTTTTATGGACTACGTGAAATTGATAAAAGAAAAGAAAAGAAAAGTAATATGTTCACTCATCACTCGAGAAGTACCTTTCACCAAGAATGGATGGCGTCAGATAAACAACCCAAGCTCCGGTGGAAGTGGCGGCAAATGGTATAAAGGAACGGGAGAATCGTTGTCTGTGTAAAAAAAACTAGGGTAAAAACTAGGGTAAATGGTTTAGAGGTATTTTTACCAATTAATTTAATTTTAAGTGTATAAAGAAAAAATTGGGCAAAACAATAAAAATAGAATTGAGGGTATAATTGTCAATTTAGTTTAAATTTAAGTGTATTAATAAAAATTCCAAGTGAAAAAATCACCTCCCTATAGTAAAATGTAGATGTATGTGGGGTATTCTTGTGTAACAAAACTAAAATACTTGAATTGTATAATAAACTTGAATATTTTGTCTTGAAATTTAAGAATGCTTTTATATTATATTAATTCCGGATGATCTACCACGAGGGGGCGAACTTAAGATGACAACATATCTTATAATAAGTCTTTAAAAATCGAAATCTGATATCACTATACTAAAAGATAGACACCATATGTAGTTAAGAAGGTCGTAACCAAAACATTTAACACGTCATATCACCAAATTACTAAATAAAAGAATAAATAAACACTTAATCCATAGTTTGATTAAGATAAGGTATCTCAAAACTACATATCCAAAAGTGTATCCAAAAGTCAACATCATTCTGATTGTTAGTGAAACCATATGATATTAACAGATAGCCTATTAATCAGCCTCAAAAGTGTCGATACTATTAATATTTAATAAGTTATAACCTATTAGAAAAAGCAAAATAAGAAAATTTTATTATTTAAGTCATGTGTAAAATAAGACAAAGCCTAATGAATACATGATATCAAACACTAAATATTTAATGAGAAAATTACTAAAATATCTAACATAATCATAATTTAAAAAAAAAATTATAAAATTCTTGAAAATTTCTAGCATCAACTCTTTTTTCATGGAAATTAAATGTGTGATAATGGCGCAAGAACCTGATGTGAGAACGTGACACTATTTAAACCATCCAATTTCGGCGAAAGAATGTGGAACCAAATAGTAGTTCGAAAACGTAACACAATTTAAACCCTTTATTTAGGAGCGAGAAACATTTAATCCTTGCGACGAAAAATATGAGGCAAAAACTTCTTACAAATTTAATGATTATTTTTTAAATTTAATTATATTATATGATTATTTTGATGATTTTCTCATATTTAAGATAAAGTGATAATGTTTTTCAAAATATTTGAATCAAAGGTCAAACGAAAAACATTAAAATTATCAAAATAATTTTGAAAACTATTATAAGTAGCTCACTGTTTTAAACATTATAAAAGCTAATATAATGTTCATAATTAATCATAAAAATAAACTTGTCATCCAAACAAGGTTTATAAAAATAACTATAAAAGGGAGAAACAAGCCTATATACGATTATTCTAACAAGACCCGAAACATAAACCTAAAAAAGGTTGGCCACGTTTCGGAACCCCAAGGAACACTTTAACAATTCCTTATTGTATCCTTTATTTTGACACCAATAGCTAAATCTACTCCCTACAGATTACAGAATGAAAATAATATTTTGACACGGAACATATATACGTTCCTCTTTCCATCTAACCAATCTTTCATTACTTTTAGAGACGTTTGTTTAGGGTTATATAAGGGGCTTATGACTTATTGACATTT
The DNA here is from genome assembly GCA_910822075.1 of Senecio squalidus. NCBI lineage: Eukaryota > Viridiplantae > Streptophyta > Magnoliopsida > Asterales > Asteraceae > Senecio > Senecio squalidus. Next base: position 21,151,038 of record CAJVGC010000591.1, read on the forward strand.
CGACTTTTCGACTTATGTTTTATAAGGCAAGATTTTCCCGCTTATGTAACAATTTATGGGCTTATTACTGTTTATTATGTCATAATACATAGTAATAAGCACACAAACAGTTATATAAGCCGGGAAATCCGTGCTTATGAAACATATACCGAAATGTCAATAAACCATAAGCCGCTTATATACGTCCAAACAAACACCCCCTTAACAAGTTTTTTTTTACGTCAAACATGGACTCCAAATTTACCTCAACTCCGTAAATATTCTTCACCCAATGTTATTCGAATTGGAGTCAACCGTTATACTTTTGATCTTCTTTGTCATGTGATGAGGTTAGTAGGATTACCTATGTATATATAAGTAATCCATAAAACCTAAATATAATAATGGGCCTTTAAGTAAGCCCGCTACTACAACCAAACCCAGACAGTTGTCAGTAGCTGTCAACGTGACAATCATCTGCCCAGGTCGTCAGCACCTGTCCAGGTCTTCAGCGCCTGCCCAGGGCGACGCCTGCCTAGGGCGGCCGACTGCCCAGGGCGGCCGCACCTGCCCAGGTCGTCAGCGCCTGCCCAGGTCGTCATCATCTGCCCAGGGCTGCAGCGCCTGCGCAGGGCGGCAACCTGCCTAGGGCCGCGCCTGCCCAGGTCGTCATCGTCTGCCCAGGGCAGCGCCTGCCTAGGGCGGCCGCCTGACCTGTCACCGCGTGTCAGCCTCTGTGAGTGCTTTATTATCGTCATAATAGTAAGGCGTTACACACACTGGTGATTAATGATTAAGACCTTTCAAGTATTCGTAATCATGACAACGTTCCATATACTTGACACTGGCCATATAAATACAGGGTCCAAATCATTATCGACATACTTTTTTCATCTCATCTGAACACACACACACTAAAGCTTAAACACAGGGTTTATACACTCTTGCTTTCATCTTCAACCTTGATCACCCTAGGTTCGTCAAGAACTTGTTGGGTTTGCAATGTGATCATAACAGAAGATCCAAGGTTGACATCACCCAATCCTCGTGTTTGACAATCGTTGCTCGAACATTGGCGCCATCCGTGAGACACGTTTTTAACGGCGTTTCATTTTTTCCAAATTTTTTCTTTTTCCCATACCTCTAATCAGCCGTTTCCATGGAGGCAACAAATGCATCCCAAGTCATTTCTTCAGTACCAGAAATAACCACCGTGATTACCACCGCACCGGAAACGGTGACGATTTCACCCCTTGCTTTTCCTCCGTCCCCTGGTCGCCTCCCACTGTCAGAGCCATACGTTGTGTGACGTCCCGTCTATTTGAGGTACTCGAGTTACCGTCATTATTTATATTTTATTCGCAATTGATTTCGACCCTTGTGTTACGCTTTGTTTTGCTCGCGATTTACTGTTATTGATTATCGGGTTTTCGTATTTACTGATTTGTCCCTCGAGACGTGATAATATTATTTTATCTAAGTGCCAAGTAGTTAGTATCCTCATAATTATAAGTTAGAAGGTTTATGCCAAATTTGTCGGTTATCGTATTCTTTATTCGCGAGTTATCGCACTTTTACTCTTGTTTACTCTTTTACCGAAATCGTGCGAATCTCGAAATCGAAAGTGAAAATATAAAATTAAATGAACCTAATATAAGGTAAATCAAAGTGTGAACTTTCCTAAGTTCAACGCAAAAAGAATCGGGAACTTTCGATGAACGAAACTCCTTAACGAGCATACGCGAAAAACGAAAATCAGTAATTGCTGGAAATCACCCGGTGCGCAGCACCTATAGCATAGGTGCGCAGCACCACTTCCCAGAATTCAAAAATCTTACACTTTTGGTCCTTATCTCGTTTTACCCATCCACCACCCAACCCAACCAATAGAATCACGACCATGTGCTCTTTTACTGCTATTTGCCTGCCCCAAAGTGTGTCATTACACTTTTCTTTTAATTTCTTTTCTTTTCATTTTTGTAAATCAAAGAAAACACACACAAAACACCTACAACTATTTTTCTCTCTAGTTTCTCTCTATCAAACACCATTTCCAGAAACTTTCTACCATAGAAATCCATTTCTAATCCATCAAAGATCGTTTGATCATCAAGGCAAACAAGGAGGAGCAAAGCATATCCGGTTTCAAGCATTTATCTTCACTTTTGGAACTCTAAATCCGTCCAAAAGACCATCCATTCATTTTCATCCGGTAGAAATCACTCTCTTATCATTATCTACTGTTTTTATTAACTGCATGTATGATCTAAGCCATAAAAATGAGTTTTTGTAAGGATTTATACCACTTTGTTTACAAAAACGATTTTTATATAAACACTACTTAGATCTATGTTTTTGTGGGTAAAAGTTATTTAGAAACCATAAAAATGATGTTTTATAAGTTATTTACTGGTTGCATGTCGAGATCTTTGAGTTACAAAACGATTTTTGCAAGAAAAACACGAATCGGGAAAATGGCAGCAGCCAGGTGCGCAGCACCTGTGCCCAGGTGCGCAGCACCGGGCTGCTGACCTCCCGAAAATGTGTCGTTTGCTCGTTTAAAACTTGTTTTCACGTTCTGGACTTTTGTCAATATATTTATGGGACTGAGATAAGTAAAAACAGTAATAATGGTGATATCTTGTGCATTCAAATCCTTCGTTTGCTAATTGTTGGTGTTTGTCTTGTGTTTCGGAGGCGGACATTCTCATCGTTGTACCACCGAAGTTGTCATTCCAATTCTGGTCAAATCAAGCGGAGTTAGTGGTATAACTTGTTACTCTTGTGAATCTTGTGATTTCATTATATGTGTATTATTCGGTTTTAGCCTTGAAAATCGGTTAGGATAAATTATTAGACCAACACTCGTGCGTTTGATCGATTTGGACAAAATGTTAAAATATAAGTAACCAAAGTATTATGTAAAGCTAAATATGGTGTTATGTATTATGTATAATGGTTTAAAATGCATTGTTGATAAGCGGGTAAGTGATTGAATAAATGGACTAATATTTTATGACGCGGAAGCTCTGCCGAAATTTCACCTCACAACTTCTTTACGACTTAAAACACTTATGTAAATAAATTGTATACCAAAGTAACATATTATACAAAAACATTGTCTTTGGACTCAAAGACACCAACGCAATCCCGAATGTCATAATATTACTTAAATGGATATTTTAAACCTTTACGATACTTTAAACTTCGTCTCAATTTAATCATTGTTTTAAGTCATCAAAATGTGATTTTTCGACAAACTTTATAAATGGTTTTGAAAGACATTTTACTCAAAACATTTTGGTATGAAAAGACTTCAAATTATTCTAAGTGTCAATTGGGCTTTTAATTTGATTTTGACTTTAATAAGTCAACTTAATTGACATTTGACTCTTATAAGTCAACTTAATTGACCTTTGACTTTCATGAGTCAACATCCAAATTCGGATCATTATAATGAACATTGGTATTAACATTTATATTAATAATCCTTTCGACTCGGAGTTATCATTTGTTTCCAACGGTCGCTGTTGACGTGAAAGATCGATATCTTACCGATCGGCCCTTTCTGGCGCGGAACATCGTCTTCTTAATCCGTCATCCTTATTCGATTTATTAAACGTTGGAATACTATGTTAAACTTAATCTTAACCGACAAGGCTAAACCGGACCTAGACTTATATGGATACTAAGACTATGTTGTTTATTGTTTAAGGCACTTAGGCGGTGGAGTTGTAGCTCTGTGTTTGGTGTACCCGATATTTGTTTGCTGAAGCTTTATCTGTGAGTTATTCGTAGCCCTTGTCTTAAATATTTTGGGCTGTAAAGCGTATTTTAAAATGTCTGCTTGTATGCGGAATGTTGTTGATTATCTTGTTTGCCTAGTGGATTAGGTCTGCCTTAGATTAAGCCATTAGCCCTTGTTGGGGCCCCCTGATACACTTGTTAAGCTTTGAGCCCAACGGTTTTACATATATATAGATCTATATGGGTTATAGACCTAACCCTCTCTGCTCGGTAGAATGTTTCTAGGAGTGGAAGTTATGGCCGGTTAATTAATTTGTTACCTTTGGTTGGCGACCTCAGGATTTGGGGTTGTACGGTCAGGTTCAGTGTATGAATAGTCTAGGCAAAGTACCTCTCACTATTGGTTGTTGAAAACAAGATATATCATTTGAAATTAACGTTGTTTTGATGAAACTTGTCGATGGGTCAACTTTTACTTTAAAATTGCGAATAATTCACCAACATGTTGTTGATGTCGTTTTAACGCTTTGCAGGAAATTGAGGATTTCCGTGATCATGCCATAGTTTATTTTTGGATCGCTTGCTTTGGGGAAATTTGAATTTGAATTGTTTATTGTAATTTCCATGACGATCCTTTTGTTGATTTCTTTTGGAATTGTATTCGTACTTGGCGTCTCATCGCCTTGACTTATTGATGTATTTTGTAACATTTGGCATGATCAATTTAATTTGATGTTTTGTTTATCGGTTATATTGTTGTAATCTTGACTTTGATATTATAACTGGAACGCCCTGCGTTTCCGCTTCCAAGCGGGGTGTGACACGTTGACTCTGAGTGGACGGTGTCGGATTTACGGCCGCGTGGGTATCCCTCTTTAACCAGTCCCCTTTTGTCCACAAGGTTTGCGGGGGAACGAGTACGTTTAGTCCACCACCGCCAGTGACATCTATCCCTCAGGCTCTTTTTTCCAATGGGACAAGCTCTCAGGAAGATGGCACTGATCAGGTAAGACAGCATGTGTCGAATGCTCCTCCGACTGCTACTCAAGGGGTTCGGGAGGATCCAATTGTGGAGCTGCTTCGAAGGTTGGCTCAGAGTACCCAGCCACCACCACCGCCTCCTCCTCCACCTACTTCATCGGACCTGTTGTCTCAGTTGGTGGCGGCGTTGCGCCAAGCCCCGCAGCCGGCGCCTGTCCAACCAGTAGATCCATTGTCACAACTGTTGGAGCAGTTAAGGCAACCGCCCATTCACACCCCACCACCTCCTCCACCACAGGATACACCTAATGACATGTTGCGAGTGTTACAAACACTAGTGGCAGCAGCCGCACCGCCATGAGCAGCCACTATGCCTTTGTCAGTGGTCAGTTCGAAGTTCTGTGACTGGGTGGCCAGATTCCCACTTCCAGATAAACAAAAAGTCCCTTCCATCGTTGGTACTTATGACGGTACAAGAGATCCCGATGACCACCTGGCCCTTTTTGAACAGGCCATTATGACAGAGAAATGGCTAGACCCAGTCGCCTGCCACATGTTCCCTGGCACCTTGCAGGGTTTTGCTCGTGATTGGTTTGCTGACCTACCAGACAGGAGTATTCAAGATTTTGCGGATCTAAAAGCGAAATTCGTGACTCATTTTGTACAGCAAAAGAAGCAGCAGCGAACTCACATAGAGGCACATCTGATACGACAAAGGGAAGGGGAGGGGTTACGTGACTTCATTCAGCGTTACACGCAGGAGTGCCAGAAATTTGTAGCACTACCTGAAAGTCAGCAAATTTCGGGTTTTACCCTCTCTTTGCTCCCAGGACAACTGCAAGAGAAGCTGATCAAGCGAACTCCAGTGACTTTCAAGGAAGCCACTGACCGAGCATACGATTTTCTCAGATCCAGGGAAACTGTTACTCTCACAAGGGGAGTTCTCAACAGGAAAGACAAATGGGGGAGCTCATCAAGCGCTAGACCTGATAACCGCCAAGACAACAGGCATGATAGCAGGCGTGACCATCGCAGGGACTTCAGGCGAGATGACAGAGAAAGAGGTAACAGGAGGCCTACTCCATATGATCGTGGTACATGTCCTAATCTCAGTAAAAGTCCAAGCGAGATATTGAAGACAGAACATGTGGGAGCAACTTTCAAGGCACCTCCTCAGATGTTACACAAGTCCGGAAAGAAAAACATGAGCAAACGTTGTGATTTCCATGAAGACTATGGTCATGATACCAATGCCTGTAGAGAACTAAAGGCTGAAATCAGGCGCGCGTTAGAGGAGGGGAAGTTAGAACACCTCGTCCCGGGGGCAAGACAGCAAGCAACAAAAAATCCAGCCAGAAAAGCTTATAGTTGGCAGAAGAAGGGAGACAATGGCGATCATCCCGGCCCGCCTGATGGCCAAGTATTCATGGTTCGGGGGGAGACATCGTTTAAGAGAAAAGCAGCTGTCCTCCAAGACTGGATGATGGTTCCTATCTCATTTCCTCCTGTGGCGGCCACTTCCAATAATCCTGTAGTCGTTAAGATCAGATTATCCAACTATGAGATTAACAAATCTTATATTGATACAGGTTGTTCTACTGATATCGTATTTGAGCATTGTTTCAGGAAGCTACCCCAAACAGTCAAAGATACAAAACGACCAGCGCTTGCACCATTGGTCGGTTTCTCTGGAGAAACACACTGGCCCGTGGGAGAAATAACTTTACCTATGATGAAGGGCGAATATCCACAGTATAGGATTGAAATGGTAGATTTTTCCATTGTCAACGCCCCATCAGAATACAACGTTCTTCTTGGCAGACCATCCCTAGAGAAGTTCAAAGCCATACCTTCCACTATACATGGCATGGTGAAGTTTCCTACACCATCAGGAGTTGCTACTATCAGGGGGCAGATGTCATGGCCACAATAATGCAAGCAAGTAGAGAACCCAAGACAAGGCGCTTTTCGGGCTAATGGGCCAGCGGAGGTAACAGAAGGTTCAAAGACCAAGACTTCTGATATGACAGGTGTTCCTAGAGCCTTTGCCGAGCACGCCCTGAATGCCAATCCCAACATTGTTCCAATCAAGCAGAAAAAGCGCGGGCTTGCCATGGATCGTAGCAAAGCAGCATGTGAACAAGTCAACAAGATGGTGGAAAGCGGCATAGTCAGGGAGGTAAAGTACCAGACTTGGATTGCTAACCCGGTCATGGTCAAGAAAAGTGATGGTTCATGGCGGTTATGTGTCGACTTCAAGGATATCAATAAAGCTTGTCCAAAGGATAACTACCCGCTGCCAGAGATCGACTGGAAGGTAGAGTCCTTGGATGGTTTCCGGCTGAAGTGTTTTTTAGACGCTTACAAGGGTTATCACCAGATCCACATGAAGCGCAGTGACGAAGATAAGACAGCTTTCCATACAGACCAGGGCATCTACTGTTTCCAAAAAAATGCCATTTGGTCTAAAAAATGCAGGTGCAACATACCAGCGCTTGATTGATCAGACATTCAAGGATCAGATTGGACGAAATGTGGAGGCTTATGTCGACGACATTGTCATCAAAATCAAGGCGGAGGATATCATGCTGGCAGACATACATGAAACTTTCGCGACACTACGGAAGATCAATATTAAGCTTAACCCTTCCAAATGCAGCTTTGGCTTGGAAGAGGGCAAATTCCTGGGACACATTATCACGCCAAGAGGTATTAAGGCTAATCCAAAGAAGATACATGCTGTCTTGGACATGGTCTCCCCATCCACCAAAAAGCAAGTGCAAAGTTTGAATGGTAAGTTAGCAGCGCTCATCCGATTCCTTTCAAAGACAGCTGACCGGTCCCTACCCTTTTTTAACACTTTGAAAGGCTGTATACGGAAACAAGATTTTGCATGGACTCCCGAAGCAGAGTCAGCATTTCAAGAGCTGAAGAAGTTCATGACCACCCTGCCTACGCTCACAGCTCCTGTACCAGGAGAAACATTAGTGGTATACATGGCCGCTTCTATGGAATGTATTAGTGCAGTTATGATGGCACAGCGCGGGTCGACTCAGATGCCAATTTACTTTGTCAGTCGGGCATTGAAAGGGCCAGAAATAAATTACCCATGCATGGAGAAGTTAGCCCTTGCTTTGGTACATGCGGCTAGGCGTTTGCGACGTTATTTTCAAGCTCACCCCATTCATGTCTTAACAGACAAACCAATTAAGCAGATACTGGGAAAACCCGAAGTGTCGGGACGCTTAGCTAAGTGGGCAGTCGAGTTGGGGGAACATGAAATCTCATTCCATCCAAGAACTTCAATGAAAGGTCAGATCTTGGCTGATTTCCTTGCAGAGGTAGATGGTGAAGACAAGGAAAAACAAGAAGAGGAGGATACACCATGGACGCTTTTCACTGACGGTGCCTCTAATTTGGAGGGATCTGGAGCTGGTCTAATTCTTACAGACCCCAATAAAAATGAATACACTTATGCTCTCAAGTTTGAGTTTCCCACAACTAACAATGAAGCAGAGTATGAAGCTTTGTTAGCAGGCTTGAAAATCGCTAGAAAGATGGGGGTGAAAAGCATATATGTATTCGTAGATTCCCAACTGGTCGCTAATCAAGTCAATGGAGCATTCGTTGCCAACCAAACCTCCATGCAACTATACTTGGAAGAGGCTAAAAAGGTAATCTCCGAATTTACAAAGTTTACCATTGAGCAGGTGCCCAGAAATCGTAACAAGTTGGCTGATGCACTGAGCAAGTTGGCTTCATCCGCCTTCGCCCATCTCAAAAAAGACCTGCTAGTGGAGATCTTGAACGAAAAATCCATTGCACGACCAAAGGAAGTTACTGCTGTCACAGAAGAGGAATGTTGGATGACTCCGATCTTTAATTTCCTCAAACATGATGTACTACCAGCGGATCCACAGCTAGCAAGGAAAATACGTATGAAGTCACCAATGTACACGTTGGTGGACAACCGCCTGTTTCGGAAATCTTACTTGGGACCACATCTACGCTGTGTTGGCCCAATACAGGCTAAAAATATTATTCAAGCTGTACATAGCGGGAGTTGCTCCCTGCATGCTGGTCCACGCTCTGTCACTAGTAAAATCATGCGGTTGGGGTACTTTTGGCCAACAATGCATCAAGATGCAAGGGATGAAATCGAAAAGTGTACAGCCTGTCAGCAGCATGCTTCTGTCGCCAAATTGCCGAAGCAAGATCTTATCCCCGTTACTACTGCATGGCCATTTTATAAATGGGTGATTGACATTGTCGGGCCATTTCCACCAGGTGTTGGCAACGTCAAGTTTCTCATTGTGTTTGTTGACTACTTTACGAAGTGGATTGAGGCAAAGCCCTTGGCAACTATCACAGGGAAGCGAGTTATCAATTTTGTATGGGAACATATAATTTGCAGGTTTGGGGTACCACATGTCATGGTCAGTGACAATGGCATGCAGTTTGCAGAAAATCCCTTCAAAACTTGGTGCTCTGACATGAACATACAACAAAAATTCACCTCAGTCGCACATCCCCAGGCCAATGGCCAAGTAGAAGTCATGAACAAAGCTATCGTCAAAGAAATCAAGGCAAAGTTAGGCAAGCGCAAAGCAGCATGGCCAGATCTATTACCAGGTATCCTCTGGGCTCATAGAACTACACCAAGTACAACTACATCTGAAACACCTTTCAGTTTGGTTTATGGTACTGAGGCAGTTATTCCTCCAGAAATTACTCATCCGACAAGAAGGGTCATGGACTTTAACCCGGAAGCTAATGAGGAGGCCCTGCGAGAAAACTTAAACATCGTGGAAGAGCGCAGGGAGATTGCTCTCATCAAGCAAGCCGCCAGTCATAGGCAGATGGCAAAGTATTACAATCAGCGAGTTCACCATCTCTCATTCCAGCCAGGCGATTTGGTGTGGAGGAAAAATGAGGCCAACAGGGTGGAAAGCCAAGGCAAACTAGGACCTACATGGGAGGGACCTTATCAAGTGCTCACAACACATGGCAATGGATCTTACACCCTGTCAGATCTTGACGGGCAAGTTATTCCCAGGACATGGAATGCCATGAACCTGAAGAAGTGTTATGTTTAATAAATTGGTTTGATCATGTATCCAAACTCTTATTCAATAAATCAACAAAATAACACTTTTCATTATGTACAATGTTACAACACATGCATGCACAAATGACATAGTCAATAACATAGTTCAATATATCACGCAAAGTCCGACAAATTTTGCTTGGTTCATACACATGCATTTACTTTCATCTTTTAATCTATTTGATAAAAGATAAGCACTTCCTACTTGGAAGCGACATCCTCGCGAGTAAAATATTTTTTCAAACGGTTAACCAACAAATAAATACATAATTTCTATAGCAAAGTACACGCATAGAAAGAAAACAAGTAATTTCAACCATAGAATTTTCACAAAATTATTCAAAGGCTACAAAGCCATAAACCAATCACAAAATAAACCAAGTCATTAAGTCATAATGTATCATATCCATGGATAAACAAGTTAAGGCTATGGTTGTGGTTGTGCCGACAATAAGGCAATGATAGCTGGAAGTGACAGCTCCAAATCTTGCACCAGGGTAGTCATAACGGGAAAGGCCCTGGCTGCAAATGTTTCACTCACCCGAATCATGTTACCATGCGTTGCAGGGTCCAAAAAAGGCAAGAGCTCGGAAGAAATGTTGGGGAGTGCATCTTTCACTTTTTTGCTGGCAAGATGTCTCCCAAACATATGAGAAGCCCGGTTAAAGTCATTAAGAACATTGGCCACAGCAGGATGTTGAAGCATCAAATCAAATAGCTGCGGCAATGCAACAACCAACTCTTTCCGTTCTTCACACATTTTGACCATCGCTTGCCTCATAGTCTCTATCTCAACATCTTTTTGAGCCAACTGCTCATCACGGGCACTCAAGGTTGCTGACATCTCCTGTTTTTCTGTTTCAACCTCAGACAACTTGGACTCCTGCTGGGATACTTTCTCCCTAAGCATGCGCAGGTCCTCTTGACACCGACTAGTGGTAGTCCGCTCAAACGCTAGATCTTTCTTTAGAGAGGTAATAGCATCTTTTCCATTGTCAACTTGCACCTGCAACTCGGCACACGATCTCTTTAATTCCCCATGTTCATCGCTTACAAGTTGTCGGACATAGTCTTTAAAACAATTGAACATTTTTATATCCGCTGCATCAACGGCACCCCCAGTACTCTCGGTCATAGACTGTCCCACCCTAGTGAACCCAAAAGGAGTGTTGGTCGTGCCAAACATACCAGATGATCCAATTGTGGCGTTAGCTCCAAATGATCCAGTATCGACCAAAGTAGCATTTGAAGGAAGACTTGAGGGAAAAGTCAATTTTGGCACCTTGGGCAAGGGGATGTCATAGTCACTTACATCTACAGTCACTCCCCTTTTACCCAATCCCATTGGATCTCGGCCATCCAATCTGGAATCTGGAAGTGATGTCGCCCCCAGGGGATCGAATTCCTCTGCATATTCACAATAAATTCGTTAAGCAACAGTAATAAGTAGGCAACGAATATAATTATAGTGTTACCTGTTTCATCCTCGTTATCACTCTCAGTGATAGTCCTGTACAATGCCTTTTCAGTATCAGCGGCATCTGGGAAAAACAAATAATGTCATTACTTTTTACCATAATAAATACATATATATAGAGGTTGTGTACATACATGGTGCTGAGTTTGAGGTAACATTGGTGGTTGATCTCATGTTTGTCCTGGAGCTAACTTGAGACGTGGCACCGGTTTCTTGATCACCAAGGGTAACATCACCGGGATGATTTTCAATCTCATACGTCATCCATGCAGGATCTCCCTCCATAAAATCCATCAAACTCATGGCTGCAGGGAAACATACAATAGGTCAGTACCTGTAAAAAGCTCATATAAAATCATGTCATAATAATAACAAGCACCCACGTTGCCTGGTTTCCAAGTCCACTATCACAGGCTTCATCCCTTTATCCCAATTATCTGAAATACGAGCCAACACCAAAACACCTTCCTCATAAACTTGAAATACAATCGATTTTCGTAAAATCTGCTTGCACAGCCTTTGGCTTTGAGGCGTCAGGACAGGAGGATCATTTATCGATTTGTCAAGCCCACTTTTCCATTTAAACAAGTTACTAGCCCAAATATTTATGAAAGCGGTGTCGACAAACACATATCTGTATCTCCAATCCTTATGACTAGTGAAACACTCCCGAATAAATTTTTTCTTCCTATCTCTCAAATCTAAGGTATACCAATCATGAGATTTAGTCAGCTTAAAGCACATCCTAAACAAAGGTAGTGAGGGTTTTATTCCCATGGCCACCAACAACATCTCAAAAGTCATGACTTTTGATACAGCTACTGGGTGGAACTGTGCAAACCCCAATTTGTAATAGTTCAACACACTCAAATAAAAAGCGGTGGCAGGCAGTCTAAAATTGGAGTGGGTAAGGTATTTAATGTAGATAGCTACTTTTCCTTGCGGAGGGGAATTGGCTCGTTGGTTTGACTCAGGTATGATAGCGTTATATTTCCTAAGGCATGGATACTCATCCATAAGTTTTATTAGTGTGGTCCTGGACGTGGCTAGGGCTAAGAAAAACTGATGGAGTTTCCTTCACAATAGAATCTGTCACTGGTTCTCCCATGTCCAAACAACGACAACTATGCCTAATGAATAACCAGGTATAAAGCTATTACTAACTAGAGGTGTAAACAAGGAAACCAATGGAGACGCAAATACGTACCTGTAAGGTAACGAGCAACCAAATACACCTCCAACAAGACAAAACAATTAGAGTTAGGAAAGACTTAATTATCTAAAGCGTGTAACATAGTCTACCAGTCCAAGACTGGTCAATGGTACCACTGGCGAGGGAAAGGCCGGCCAAAGGCCAGGCGATCAATAGCCGGTCAAGGAAATGGTCGGGCTGTCATGTAATACTGCCGGTCAAAAAATGGTATCGCTAGGGGTAGTCGGTCACAGGCTAGGCGCGGCCAACATCAACACCGCCGGCAACACTCCCGATCAAAATCACCACCGCCGGTCTAGGCCTGAAACAGCCGGTCACCTAAAGAAAACAGCCTGTCATGGCTTGTTACCGCCGGTGGTTATGTAGACAGCCGGTAGGAAGAAACCGGCTACCACCGGTCACGACCTCCATGTCGGTTAGAGGGAACCAGCTACCGCCGATCACGACTGCCACCGCCGTTCAGGTGACTATCGGTCTTCATTGCTCGTCGGCCAAAGGTGGCACCGCCGGTGAGGGATGTGCCCGCCGGTTTGGGACCACCGGTTGGTACCGCCGGTGTGGGATGAGCCCGCCGGTTTGGGATAGTATCCACCGGTTGGTATCGAAGGTTGGTTGGTACAGCCAATTGTTTGTTTCTTTTGTTACGTGACAACAACAAAAAAAAAAAAAAAAAAAAACTTACAAATGATAGTTGATAGTTACGACTTGCAAAACTTCGTTGTAACAAATCCTAACTCGGGGGCATAATGAGGTTAGTAGGATTACCTATGTATATATAGGTAATCCATAAAACCTAAATATAATAATGGGCCTTTAAGTAAGCCCGCTACTACAACCAAACCGAGACAGTTGTCAGTAGTTGTCAACGTGACAATCATCTGCCCAGGTCGTCAGCACCTGTCCAGGTCTTCAGCGCCTGCCCAGGGCGACGCCTGCCTAGGGCGGCCGACTGCCCAGGGCGGCCGCACCTGCCCAGGTCGTCAGCGGCTGCCCAGGTCGTCATCATCTGCCCAGGGATGCAGCGCCTGCCCAGGGCGGCAGCGCCTGCCCAGGTCGTCATCGTCTGCCCAGGGCTGCAACGCCAACTCGTCATAATAGTAAGGCGTTACACACACTGGTGATTAATGATTAAAACCTTTCAAGTATTCGTAATCATGACAACGTTCCATATATACTTGACACTGGCCATATAAATACAGGGTCCAAATCATTATCGACATACTTTTTTCATCTCATCTGAACACACACACACTAAAGCTTAAACACAGGGTTTATACACTCTTGCTTTCATCTTCAACCTTGATCACCCTAGGTTCGTCAAGAACTTGTTGGGTTTGCACTGTGATCATCACAGGAGATCAAAGGTTGACATCACCCAATCCTCGTGTTTGACAATCGTTGCTCGAACATCATGTAATGTTTGTTTATAAATGTTTTCTTCTTTCTAGTACCGTCAATATATTATTTCGCTTGAATTTTTTTAAATAGAGTTCAGATAAACATAGTGTCTAGTGATTACATAATTTTCATTCAATTCTTTTATATACTTATGGAGGGTAGAGAATGTTCATAAATCTATAGCTTAACAAGTTATGACGTTCTGAATTTTTAGTTTTTTCACATACCAATTGTGTAAAAAAAAAAAAAACATTTTAAGTTCACTAAATTTCACCACTTCATTCAATATAAAACTGGATTACTTTTGCGTCTAAAAAAGATTGTTCGTCTTCTTATTTATGTTGGTTATAAAAAGATTATTTCATTTTCTAATGTCGCAATTCATAATATGATAACTTTTCTTTAGGTACAACTAGATTTTAGATTATTGTCCCGCGATAACGCGTGTAAATATAAATAAAAATTGAATCGTAAATTTTATATTTATGAACATTTTCTTTTAAATTATTATGAGAATACAATATTACACGTATAATAACAAATATACATTTATGTTTATACACATGTTGTTATAGTTATAATAACATATATACATTTATGTTTATACACATATATTAATGTTTTGTATTAAATGATTTCAGAATAATAATAATAAGGTTAATCATAGTCTAATAAAAGACATGAGTTTTTTTATTGTAATAATGGTGAAATTAAAGAGAGAATGCAATTATGTATTGTAAGATGGTGTAAAATGAAAAAAAAATATTTGATAACATTATCAATCTCATCTAACGGTTGAAATCAAAGTATCTAACTAATCCAAAAAGACCTTACTTAACCATGTGGCATTTAAAGCCCCTCTTTTATTAAATATTAAAGATAAATTTTATATGAAATGTTAATATAACCTACTAGTAGCTAAAAATGGTGAATCAAGTATAAGGATAATATATGGAATATACTAATAAAATATCACATTAATAATACCTATTTTATTTAAACCGTTTTTTGTTTGCATACATCTTTTCTGTTTTCTATAACAGAAGGAGTATGTAAGTCTTGAAAACTCGAAATAACAATTAAAGTAACTCTCTCGATACGTTATGTTTGACATGAGCTTTTAACGAGCTTTTTAAAGCTTAAAGGTTCAACTTTCAGATTGTTTACAAAACACCTTTAGTTTATAAGCAGATTTTCATTAATAATTAAAAGGTTCTTAAAATTCCGGGGGTTGAATTAAATAAAGTAAATGATAAATGATGCACACCAAGTTTTTAGTTATTCGGGCTTCGCTTCTAAAAGTTAAACAAAATTTAAACTGTTAAGTTTATGAAAAAACCTGAATAAAATTTGATAATAAAACAGTAAATACATTAGACTTCTCCTCACATAAAATCGTTCACCTTTTTTATGGCTCTGTCTCTAGAATCGATTGCAACGACCATATTATCGAACACCCAAACATCTATTTTTCATGAATCACTCATGTTTGTTTTTTTCGTATGAATCATGTTTGGGTGTTTTATGTTTGTGAAAAAAATGAAGTTGAGGATTTTGTTTCATGAAGTAATCAGGTTTTAGTTTATTAAAATTATCTTGGAATCAATGATATTTGGGTAAAAAATTTTGGGGGTTTTGTTTGTGATATGAACTTGGTTAATTGATTTTGGCATTCTATATCTATGGTTTTTGGCAAGTAATAGTCGATTATTTTCTTTCATTACACACCGTTGGATCTAATTACTTTTAATCTCAGCCGTTGTAATTGCATATTTTTAACATCCGTCAGATCACATTTATATTTAATCTAAACCGTTTAAATAAATAAATTCGGTTAGGCAGTTTACGTAAGAAAAAACGCGGGATAATGCCGCTTATTTAATTGGACTTCAGAAGTTAAATAACTGCTCATCATCTTTCTCGGACTATTCGCTCTGTTTCATCAAACTTTGCAAAAATCTTCGCATTATTATTCCATCAGATCTTCTATACCATGATACGGTTTTGATAATGATAATGATAATGATAGTCATATTTAATTTATATTTTTAATATATTAGTAATTTTTTAATGCTCAAAAAAGTAACATAAAATACAAATTTTGACAATTTGGTGTACGTAAAACAATTTAGAACAAAAAAGGATTATAAAATCTAATTTGTTTTAAAAAAGGATTATAAAATTTCATTTGTTTTAAAAGATGATTTTTTAAAATTATAAATCGTTAAAATGAAGTTTCAAGCCTAAATTTTAAAATATGATTAAAACTCTTTTTGAATAATGTGATTTTATCAAATTCCTCGTGACTTTTAGAAAAAAACGAGACACACTATTTAATGTTTTACATGTTGAAAACAAATTAAAAACTTAACTTTCGCAAATAATCATTTATTATGACAAATTCGATTTTCTAATCCTGTTTTGTTCCAAAACTTTTTATATACCCTCAAATATCAAAATGTGTATTTTATATTACCTTTTTCGTATTTTTCCCTTTTTTAAATATTCAATATGCTGCTTAAAAATGTTTAATAAAATAAAACTTGTGATAACTTAACAACTTAAAAAAATATTCATATGACCTATATATTTCTATCATTTTCCTTATATAATCTATTAAGAAAAATGTATTGTTTAAGTCATGTGTAAAATAAGACAAAGCCTAATGAATATATGATATCAAACATTAAATATTTAATGAGAAAATAACGAAAATATCCAACATAATCATAATTCAAAAATAATTATAAAATTCGTGAAAATCAACTTTTTTTTCCCGTGGAAATTAAATGTGTGATAATGGCCCAAGAACACGGCGAGAGAACGTGACACTATTTAAACCATCCATTCTCGACGAACGAATGTGGAACCAAATAGTGGCTCAAAAACGAGACACACTTTAAACCCTTTCTTTAGGAGCGAGACACATTTAATTCTCACGACGAAAAATATGGGGCAAAAACTCACTACAATAATAATGACTTTTAGCGACGTTTAAAAATTGTCGCTAAGAGGTCACTAAACGACAAAAATTCTTACCTTTTTGACTTTCTGATGGTTAAACATTTAGCGACGATTTGTTTGCGACGACTTAGACCTTTAGCGACGATTTTATTTAAAATAATTAAATATATGTATAATTAATTGTAACTTAACTTATTCATAACATACGGCGACGAAAAATCGTCACCAAATTTTAAACAAAAATTAATTAATTATTTTAAATAATTAAATATATAATTTAATATTATATAAATGATTTTTTTTTAATAAATAATTAAATGACTTTAAAATTTTAAAATAATTAAATTTTTAAAAATATTACTTTTTTAAATTATTTTTAAAATTTTATCTTTTAAATTATTAAATTATATTTAATGATTTAAATTACTTTTTAAACTATTTTTTAAATTGTAATAAATTATTTAATGATTTTAAATATATTAAGTTATATATATTTAAATATGAAAATATTATTTATAATATATCAAATTTAATAATAGATGATGTCATTTCTTTAGCTTTATATATCTACTATTTTATAAGTATAGGAATATTACCGGGAAAAATGTTGTTTCATTTTATTATAGTATCATAAAGTAATTAGATAATTTGCTATCACCAATTCAAAGTTTTTACATTTTAATTTGGATGACACATAATGTTATGTTTATGTTGCCATTATGTCATTTTATATGAAGTCATATTTCTTTCTTTGTTTCTACCTATAGACTTAAATATACATTACTATTATAATTTTATAAGAGTTTACATCATAAAACAAGTTATATACATAAATTACCAACTCAGAAAGTAAAATAGATTTTAAAGACATTAAGATAGTCGGTACATGATTTTAATAAGACATATATCCAATTAAATATTATATTTAACCAACTTGATAGCAAATGATTTCATCTTTTTATTTCCAAAATGCTTTCTAAAATGTTACCCAAATGTCTAAAAAAGATTGGTCGTCTTCTTATTTAAGTTTGTGATAGAAAATATATTTCAGTTTCGAATGTAGCAATTAATAATATAATAACTTTTCTTTTACGTACAATAAATTTTATATGAAATGTTAATATAACCTACTAGTAGCTAAAAATGGTGAATCAAATATAAGGATAATATATGGAATATACTAATAAAATATCATATTAATAATATCTATTTTATTTAAATCGTTTTTTATTTGCATGGAGTATTATGGTGCATAAGTCTTAAAAAATTGAAATAACAATTAAAGTAACTCTCTTAATACATTATGTTTGACATGAGGTTTTAACGAGCTTTTTAAAGCTTAAAGCTCCAACTTCCAGATTGTTTTACCAAATGTAATAATCTCTAAGCCTTTAATTTATAAGCGGATTTTCATTAATAATTAAAAGGTTCTTGAAATTTCGGGTGTTGAATTAAATAAAGTATTTGATAAATGATGCACACCAAGTTTTTAGTTATTCGGGCTTCGCTTCTAAAAGTTACAAAATTTAAACTTCTAAGTTCATGAAAACCTGAATAAATTTAATGATAAAAGAGTAAATGTATTAAAAAGATGAGTATAAAATGTCAAATCTTATGAAAACCTGAATAAATTTGAAAACCGGATTTCATGAGTCAACCAACCTGTTTCTTTCCTCACCACTACGGGGAATATTTAAACATTTTTGGGTTTCCCGGAATCCGACATTTCATTATTTTAATAAATAATTAAATTAAATCAAAACAACCCCCTCCCGCTATAAATACGTAAATTTAGATATAGCATCTCTATAGGTTTTTTATCAATCAAAACATATTAAATGGAGAATTTAAGCCAAAATTCAAGTATTCTTACCAACACGGGTGGAGAAGAGTTTCCAATTTCCCTGAGACAAGTCCAACCTTTAACCCACAACCAACTCCCTGCACGGTAAAATTCTAAATTCCTGTTTCTTCTCTTTTTATATAAAAGATTTTATTTATTTCCAAACATTTGTTTTTTGTTTTTAGTAGGTATGAAGCTTCCAACGGTCAAAATCCGCCTGAATCCAACACCATAAGCATTGAAATGGAGAAACCAGACCACCGTTCAAATACTACTACTGGAATACATGGACAAGTGGCCATTACCATTTCAGCTGGAGACGAAACCACACCGTCATTTGCCATAGATCATAATAGACTCTCTGCAAAGTAATTCTCCCGGAAACTTCAATTCCCCTGTTTAACTGATTTTCGTATTCAATATATTTTTTTTAAAGTAAATTATATTTTGGTTCTTATGTTTATATTAAAATCATTAGTCTCGGACTTTTTTCTAAAATAATTACAATATGTGTCCTAAATGTTGCAATTTTATTATGTCGGTGACAATTTTTCAACCAAAAAGACCGTAATACCATTTTCATTTTCAATATCTACAAAATACTCCTATACAACACTTTAACCATGATTTAGTCCCAGTTGAGATTAATATAGTTTAATCATGTAATGGAAACGGTTTTAATTTCTGGTTAGGTTTGATTTAGTGATTTATACGTCCAAGGAAAAAAAAAGGGTATATCGGTCTTTCTTTTTTTATATAAAATATTTAGAAGAGATATATCGATCTTTTCAATTAAATATTGTTAAATATTGACCACTAAAGTAGTAAAATTACAATATTTGAGACCATTGAGTTAATTATTTAAAAAATGTCTTAAACTAATGATGCTGGTATAATTGAACAAACATAGAAATAAACGATGTAATTCATTCTATTTTCTATTTACTTATAGGTACAATTTAAATTATATTACTTATTTCCTTTTTCAATGTTTTACCCAGATATCATTACTACGGGAGAAAATTGAAGCTCATATATACCGTGGCTCTTGTCGTCATGTATCCTGCCTTGGCACAACTTGCTCAACTCAAGTTTCAAAACCAAAAGTCGCCTTTCGAAACTCACACATTCTTTGCCTACATGTCTGTTGTTGCGTTTGTTGTTGCTATACCGCTTTCCGTGACTTTTTTTGCTATGGAAACCTACTTCTTAGAGACGTTTACCAACGAAAGTGTGTCCCCTTTCTACTTCACTTACATCATCCTAAGATGTGCTTTTTGCTTCTCCGTCATTCTTGCACCTCTCGCACTTGTGTTGGTGTTGCTCGTAACTGACAGATATTACTGGATTGGGTATTTAATCATATCCACACTTTTTGTACTTGTCCTAATGTATAACCTAATTGACTATCTAAAGTTACGTTGCAAGAAGAATTCATCCGGCTTGGGAAGTGTCCAAAGAGACGAGGGATCATTTCGTTCCATAGTAACTAGCAATGAATAGTCAATACCCTTTCTTATATGATAGTTTTGTTTTCATGTATTCGTGAGTCTGTGACCAATGTGTGTACAGTATTATTCTATGTGCCTTATAAAGATTGTAATCAGGGTTATTTGTTGATCAAGTGTATTCGGTGGACTACACTTGAGTGCAATAAAGGCTGAATGTTTGGATTGGGGTGCAGCGATTCGGTTGAAGGATTCCTTTGCGATAATCCATTACTTGAGATGCAGTATTACGCAAAAAAGATCGAATTAACTCATCCAATGGTGTGAATGGTGTGCTCTCCATGAGAGGAAAATGTAGATAATAAGTGAAAGCGGGAAAATTACCAAAATAACATAAATTTTGGGGTGTATTTTACAACATGTTAATTTTTCCAAAGTTTTACAAAAGTCATATAGTTAGCATAATACGAACCCCCAATTATGTTAGCTATGCGAACTCATCTTTCTTTTTTCTTCTTCTTTCTTTGGACATTTATGCAAGTTATATATTTATATAAGAGAAATAGAATGTCTGTTTGGAAAGTAATGAAATGTGAACATATTTTGTCCCTGTTACTTTGAAGATGTATGTGTTTGAATATTGTCCAACATTAGAGGTGGAGTAAAATGAAATGTGGTTTATAAGGGTTAATTGGATATACTTATAAATGTTTGAAATCTTTGAAAAAAAATCCTATTAGTTAATTTTTTATTTAAATCTTTTTGATATATTTGATATTTAATTCAAGTACTATATTATTTTTTTTTTCTTTCCAAAATAATAAATTAATTAACAAATTAAATCAAAAGTAATAAACTCATAAATTCATTGTCTTTGTCAAAAAAAAAAAAAAAAAAAAAAAAAAAAAATCTTAAAAATTCAAAAATATGCTAACATCGACGTCATTATGCTGACAGTGACGTCTGACATCATTTATGCGAATAATGACGTTATTTATACGAACAATGACGTCATTTATGCGAACAGTGATGACATAATTCGCATATGATGACGTCAGATCGCAAATGATGACGTCAGTTCGCATAATTTATTTTAATTTTTTTTAAAAAATTTGGAGCTCACATATGCGAACTCCATGTAGCATATGCAAACTCCATGATATTTTGTAAAATATTTTGCAGATTTTGATATTTTATAAAATACCTCACTTCCCTTTTGCTAGTTTTGTAATTTCTCTTAGATTAAACCCACCATCACCACCACCACGGGCCTATATTTTTTAGAGCCCATTTATTATTTGTTTGTGAGCATAATGTTGGCCTGAATATGTGGTACACTTCATTTGTATTCAATATAAAATTTTGTTATACCATTCCTTTTAATCTTTTATAAAAAACACCAAAATATATCTCCAAAAAACCAAAATCTTTTATCAAACTAAGCAACTGTTTATACATATATATATTAATATTTTGTATTAAAGGATTTTAGAATAATAATAACTAGATTATTGTCTCGCGATAGAGCGGATAAAGATAAAAATTTAATAGTAAACTTTATGTTTATGTAGATTTTAAGTTATTATGAGAAAACAATTTTATTCGTATAATAACATATATACATATACGTTTATACACATTTGTTTATAGTTATACTAACATATACATCTTTTAGTTTATACATATGTTTTGATATTTTTTATTAGGAGGTTTTAGAATAACAATAAGCTAAATCGTAGTCCAATTGAGCGATTTCATAAGTAAATTAAAATTATGTTTTCATTTCAGTAGAGATGAAATGAAATAAAGAATGTAATTATGTATTGTAAAATGGTATAAAATAAAAACAGTATTTGATTTGAGTGATTTCATAAGTAAATTACAATTATGTTTTTAATTTTAGTAGATATGAAATGAAAGAAAGAATGTAATTATGTATTGTAAAAAGATGTAAAATGAAAACAGTATTTGATGACATCACCAATCTGATCTAACAGTTGAAATCAAAGAGGTTAATCCATCAGACACGCCATCCCGAAAATGAATATTGACGCGAGAAATGAATAGTGTCGCGACAACGTGTCAAATTTTTATTTGTCTGATTAAAATATGTGTACTTTCGACAAAAAAATGTTCCTAGAAGTCCGTCGCGAATTAGGTAATTATTTTTGTAAAGTGTAAATGATAGGTGATTATTTTGGTAATTTGCTATTAAAAATACCCTATATATCAATTATAAAACTCACTTACCAACGAAAAATATTTTCTCCCAGAAAAACAGGCTCTCCTATCCATTAAAGATGATGAACAAGAAGACCCCTAAGTTCCAATTACTATTTTTATTCTTTTCTCGTGTTTGATTCCAACCAGCTTTAATTCCTTGGGACTCTATAAATTTGTAGTCTAGCATGAAAAATATTTCATTATATAAACTAGAAGCTAAAGATCAATACATTAATTTGTTTTTTTTAGGTTATTTTGAAAATATAATAATGGAGGCTTTTGCATTTTGTGTTTCAGGATCGATTACCACGGCTTTATTTTATGTCATATTTTCAGGATGGATTTTATATGCGGGTTTAGTGACACTCCTTGATTTGAAGTCTCAAAACGTAGAGCAATTTGATGGTATCTTTAAAGAGATGTACCTTGTTGCAATTTTTCCGTGTCTTATCGTTGATATGACATTGTTTCTTATAAATAACATCGACTTGGGAGGCTCGATCAATCTCAAACTCAAGCGACGAGAAGAGAATGTTGTATGATCTCCTTTATTGTATCGTGCTTTTTCCGTTGAGCTTTGTGGTTCGGAGCATCCTCAGCTGGATAATGATGGTTGTACTGTTTTTAGTCTTAGTTGCACATAGCTTCTACACAATTATGTTGATCCGAAAGAAAGTTTTGTGCCACTTCGAATCTCATCTAGTTATCAAAAAGAATCTGTGAGTAGCTAATCGATTTTGCCTTGTTTTGGATTTTAATTTTCTTGGTTTTTGCCTTCGGTTTTCTTGTTCTGGTGTCTTGATTCCTAATGTTGTTGTAAATTTTCTGTTTCAGGTTCGATAGCACCTTCTATAATAGGTTGGCCATGCAGATGGGAAGTGTTTTGGTTTGGACTCTAGCACTAGTTCTTAATCTGGTGAGGAAGTTACGAATCCAAAAGCAACTTCCTTTTGAAAATGATAGTTTCTTTGTGAACATGTCTATTGTATTGGGTCAAACGGGGTCAAACCCACATGAATGGGTAATCACATCCGCTGACAAAAGACAGAAGTTACAATACCGGCGGTTAAATAAGTGTAAATTAGTTATTTAACAAAAGACACAATGGTTCCTTGAACCGACACAACCTTTCCTTGAACCGACACATCAGCTTAGACATACCTTTTCGCTATCTATAAATAGAGTAGGATTATGTAAGAACAATTTGTGTCACACCCCGCTAAAGCGGAACGCATGATGTGAGGAGCAATAGCATTCGATACACAAGTTTATAATTCCACACCAAATTATATTAAAGAAACATAGCTTCAAAGGTTTACAAATGTTTAAAGCATCGTTTGCATATCCGAAATACAAGTTAAGTGTTCATAGCCAAGCCACCCGAACCCTTTCCCATTCTTGAAGTCATCAGCCCAAAGCATATAGTCATCAGCAAGCTTAATCGTAACCTGAAAATACGAGTCAAGTGTTAACTACGGGAGACGTAGTTAGTGAGCTACAAAGCATAGCAATGCGTAAAGTATAAGTAAATCAGGTTTCGACGCATAACAATGCGTAAAATATAGCATTCATGTAGTTGTCGCATAAGCATGCGAAAAGTATAGTATTCAAAAGTAGTCGCATAACCATGCGTAAAGTATAGCTTTCAAAAGATTGACGCATAGCAATGCGTAGTTTAGTTTTCGTGTTCGTAGGTATTGACCACATAGCGCGACTATGTGACAATCCTAGTATTGCCCAATGATCGTTGCTAAGCCTAAAGCCTACCCATTTAGTATTATGCACCATCGTTATAGGTCGTTGTGGTGAGGGTCAATCTACCCTAATAGCGCTATCCATATCTACTAACGGTCCTTTCCAAAGGGATTAATAGCAACTAATGTCCTTGGTAGTTTTCGGGAGTTTTCAATGGTTTCTCACGTCCATGTTGTACAAAGTCCGCAACATGACGATCGATTGTTTTAGTCATTGGCAATTATAGCTTTCGTGTCCTCGACATTGTTGGCAAAACCCTCAACAATGCCGGCAAAATAGTTATTCGTTTTAGTATTCGTTATCAAAGCATTTCATAGTAGCATTCGAAATACATAAGTGTTTTGGTAATAGCATTGAGTATCAAATCGTTTTCATAATAGTTTTCGAGTATCAAAGCGTTTCACAATAGTTTTCGAGTAACAAAGCGTTTCACAATAGTTTTAGAATAACAAAGCGTTTCACAATAGTTTTCGAGTATTAAATAGTTTTCGTTTAGCATTCAAGTAGTAAAGCGTTTTTCAGCTTAAATATAGTTAAGCCTAAGACTCGCATTTCACCCCAAAAAGTATTAAAAGCGTTTAAAAGAGTAGGGGTTTGTAACTCACTGTTTGCGAAGATCGTAGCATGCTCGGAATAGCTCGAAAGGTGCTCGGAATCACCGGAATCCTAATATGTGTCAAATTTGGGTAAGTGTAATGTTATTAGTTAACTTTGTCATTCGTATATCGTATGATGCTTTACAAGTTGAATGTTTTGATTTACTCTTGTGACAAAAATTGTTATGTCCGAAAATCGTTCAAAATTGTTATTGTTACGTCTTGTCCAAAAGTGTCCAAAGTTAATGTTATTATTAATGTGACAAGTTATGTTTTAGCCGTTGAAGTGTTTTATAAAGTTCTAACGAAATTTGGGCAGCACTTCCGCGCTATAGTTTCTAAATCCAAAATTTTCCCACTTTCCCGCTTACAATTTATATAACACTTATTAAGCTAATTCACCAAGTTCAATCCAAATGTAATATGTCAAATAAGTCATCCCAAACACAAGTATTTGTTTATTACAGTAGCTTATATTCAGATTCGAGATTATAGGTTCAAAGTGGCGATTTTTATCAAGTTAACAACGATTTTTGGAGCTGTCCAGCAGCTCGGTGCTAAGCACCGGTGCCATGGTGCGCATCACCTGTTGGCTGGACTTCTCCAAAATCATTTTTGGTGGTTAAATCGGTTATCTTGATGGTAGATTTCGACATGCAATTGTTATAAACCTTATTAATCATCATTTTCTCAGTTTATATGTAACTTTTATCCATAAATTTGAAGATCTAAGCATCATTAATTAAAAACCCGTTTTTGTATAAAAATGGTCATAAAACTTTATCAAAACTTGATTTTTGAGCTTAGATCATACATGCAATTGGTTATTATAGTAATATAAGTATATAGGAAGAGTTTCTACCGGATGAAAGTGTTTGGATGATGATCTAGGCGGACTTTGAGCTCCAAAAGTGTAGAAAACGTTTTGTAATCGAAATCCTTTGCTTCTTCTTGCTTCCTTTTGATGTTTGAATGGTTTGTAATGGTGATTTTATGGATTTTAAGGGCTGTAACTTTCTTTATTTGTGATGTTCTTGAGAGAGGAGTAGAGAGAAAGTGGAGTGTGTGTGTTTTGGAGTGTGTGTTTGTGTTTTTATAAAATGAAAAATGAAAATGAAAGAAAAGGTAGAGTGTAAGTGATAAAGGGGTTTTGGGTCTGCTACAATTCAATAATAATGTGCAAAAGTCGTTTGTGATTGGTTGGATTTATTATAAAAACGAGGTAAGAATATAAAACTTAAAAATTTTGAATCTGCCAACCGGTGCTGCGCACCTAGTAGGAGGTGCTGCGCACCGGGCTAAAAATCAGATTTTATCTGATTTTTGTTTTTACGTTTTCGCTTCTTTGGACCTTTTTGTTAACTGAAAGTTCTTAATTATGATACGTTGTGAACTTAGGAAAGTTCATTAGGTGTTTTCTTGGTATTTATAGTTCAATTGTTGGTTTGATTCCGATTCCGATTCCGTTTCCGAGACACACACGTTTAGAGTTAAAGTAACGTAAACCTACGTTGAAAAGTTTTGTGTGAGTTACATCGAGCTTAGCTTAAAGATGTATGTCTACGTAGCCACGTAACACATAAAGTTAATTAAAGCAAGTATCAAGTAGCGTATCGAGGTTAAAAGTTAGCGTTGTCGACTTGAGTTTTTGACGGTCGTCACAATTTGTCAGAAACATATATATGAAATCTTATATTTTGATTATTTGGTTGTAAGAATCGTCAATTCGATCCAGCAATTGGTATCAGAGCTTGGTTGATTAACCAGATAATCATCATATATCACATGTTTTTGACCAGTTTTTTCGAATCAGAAACAACAAAACAAAAGTTTGATGAAAATCGCCACAAATCATACCTGATTTTGAAGAAACAAAAAAATCGAACACTAGATCGATCCATAAAAATCGATTCGAATTAGCAGAGAAAGCCCCAAATTTCGCAGCAAGGAGGCGGTTTGATTTCGCACAGAAAGATCAAGAGGAAATCATACAGAGAGAAGAAAGAAAATAACGGGGCGGGTGATTACAAAGAGGACAAACAGGGTTTTTTTTTAATACCCACAGATGAGACGAGCCTTTAAGAAAAAATACCCACACATAAAAAGAACTACATGCTAAGGGCCATCGGGCATCTTTCACTTTTACTTTTTTTCTTTCTTTTATATTTATGTTAGATTTTTTGGCTTTTGAAAAATACATATAGGAAAGTAAATAATAAAGGTAAAAGTAAATAGAATGAAGTTTTGTATTTTATTTAAAAGAAAAAAAAACTTTTCGCTTTTAACAAATCCAAGACAGCAAGATTTTTGGGTAGGAGCCCAAAATAAAACTAAGTTGTAGCTACATAGCAAATTTTTTTGGGTAGAAGCCCAAAATAAAACTAGGTTGTAGCCTAGATAGCAAGATTTTTGGGTAAGAGCCCAAAATTAAAACTAGGTTTTAGCCTAGATAGCAAGATTTTTGGGTAGGAGCCCAAAATTAAAACTAGGTTGTAGTCTAAACAGAAAGATAATTGGGTAGGAGCCCAAACAAAATTAGGTCGTAGCCTAGAAAACAAGATAATCGGGTGGTAGCCCAAAGAACAAGAGAAAAGAGAAGACCAACGATTCAGGGAATCCTTCCAAGAAGAGAAGACTAACGATTCAGGGAATCGTTCCAAGAAGAGAAGACCAACGATTCAGGGAATCATTCAAAAGAAGGGAAACCAATTAATTCAGCGAATTAATCAAAGAAAACCGAGAGAGAAACAGATTCGAAAAGGAAGAAAAAAGATACAAACGATTCAGGGAATCACCTTGTACATCAAATAGAAGAAGGAAGAAGATAACAGCCAACGATTCAGGGAATCGTTGTTCCAGAGAAGACACCAACGATTCGGGGAATCGTTCCAGAAGGAAGAAGAGGAATACAAGATTAGAAGAAAGAAAGAGAAATCATAAACCAACTCGGTTCTGATTATAAGAAATAAATAAGCATGACAGACGGAGACAAGAGTAATGACGCATCCAGCAGTTCAAACAACAAGAACTATGGAGAATGGCGAAGTAAAGACTTCAACAAAGAAAGCAAGGAAAGCAAAGAAAGCAAGGAAAGCATGAAATGGCAAGATAATCCAAATAAACGCAGAGCAAGTACGAGTCAAGGAAAACAAGATAAAGGCAAGATCAGCGTTTGTGATTACGGGGGAGAATATTGGGTCAAACCCACATAAATGGGTAATCACACCCGCTGACAAAAGACAGAATTTACAAAACCGGCGGTTAAATAACTGTAAATCAGTTATTTAACAAAAGACACAATGGTTCCTTGAATCGACACAACCTTTCCTTGAACCGACACATCACTTAGACATACCTTTTCGCTATGTATAAATAGAGTAGGATTATGTAAGAACAATTTGACAGAAACATGTATATGAAATCTTATATTTTGGTTATTTGGTTGTAAGAATCGTCAATTCGATCCAACATATTGTTACTTTATCCGCGGTTGCACTCACTTCTTGGATAAACTGGTGCACACGAAACTCCATCAAGGAAACTCATCACAAGATCCTAAACATTACCTTCTGTTTCTCGATGATTGTTTCACATGTATCGCTTTTGATGTCGTGTGTTCCTGACAACCTCAAATGTATAGGACAATGCGCCATCTGTGTAATCTTTATGATCGTCTTTGCATATAACTTCAGTGGCTACATGAACGGAAATTGCACTTTGGAAGATCAACAAGTGACCAGCCAAGAAGACGAAAAGTAATCATCTTTGAGTAGCTAATTGTGGCATTTAGCAGGGCGCGCATACACTAATATACTCCGAATAGCTTGCGGTTTTTTTATTCGTACTCCCTCAAAACATCAACTGGATCTGGTTTGTAATCATATGTCTACTTTACATGATCATAGTTGTATATAACTGCATGAAGTTGAAGGACAAGAAAGTGTTCAATTTGGAAGATGATCAAGTGATCATCCAAGAAGACAAAATCGATAATCAGCCGTGACAACTTCCACGATGTTACTCTCGTGACGTACCTTATTTTCGCTCCCTTTAGCTTCTCGCTTTTGGGTTGTTTTTAGTACATACAGATGCACACAATAAAAATTACGAAATATTTATAATATATATGTTACATTTTTTGGTGCTATACAATATTAACCCATAAAAACTTATGTATTATAACTTTTTCTTCTGTATATTTTTTTATATTTTATTTTTTAATTCAACAAAAATACCTCAATGTCGCATATAAATTTCGTATCTGCTTAATAATGTTTACTATGAATATTGGCCGCTGCTTATTGCAATGTCGCATATAAATTTCGTATCTGCTTAATAATGTTTTTGTAAGCGTAGACTTTCCCATTTGCTACAAACAATGGCGTAAATTCATAAGATTTTTCTTTATCAATATTCTAATCCAGATTTTGGCTAAATATGTTAGTCAAGAACATCTGAACAAATAATAAAAAACAAATCAATAATCACAAGACTACATAAAATTAGATAACAATGTTTTGAAAAATGATTGAAAATGGAGATTTTCTTATCCGCGCTTCATGACGGGATAATATTACTATTTTGATTGTGTTTGTGTCCGCATGTTATACAAAGATCAATTCGAGATTACCACGCAATGTCGAGATATTGGTTCAAAATTACACATATTGATAGAAATATGAACTATCTATGAAAAGACATATATACCCTTATCTTATTCATTTTATATAAATTAACATGCGTGAAAAAACTTATATACCTTTACCCATATCTTATTTATTAAAAAAAAAATATATCTACTAAAAAACATTGACGTCACGTGGATTTTGAGGGCCCTATACAAATTGTGCAATTCTCCTATGGGGTTTTGAACCCGTAATCAGAGTCAAGGTTCTAAATAACGCGTCATGGCACGCCAAGGCGCGGCCAGAGATTACGAAAACATGCAAGGCGTCTTTGTTAGGCGTGGCGGCAAAAAAACATGGTCATGACGTCCCATGGCGCGCCTTAACACGAGTTTTTTGTAACGTGTTATGAAAATTAAAAAAAAGTTTAAAAATAGTTAAATATTGCCATAAAAATTATTTGATTGTAAATTTGTGACTATATCTTAGAATATATATATACTTAAATGTTAAAACAAACTTTTTGATAATTTATTGATATTTATATAACTTAATAATAGTAAAAATATATATAAGTATATATATAAAATTATAAAATATATTAAAAATTTTCGCCGCCTTGTCACGTTTTAAAAAACGTCATTTCTCGCATTTTCTTGCAAGACTTGAGGCTTACTCATGCCACCACGCCACGCCTTACGTTATCTGTAACCTTGATCAGAATACACAAATATTACGCGCTTATCAGTTGAGTTAAAAGATGAACGGATAATTTATTGACTCCCATATTAATATATTGATATTCAATAAGAAAAAAATTAAGATTTCGAGGCCCTAAAAAAACCTAAGCACTACGTGATATCATTTTTCACCTTTAAATATTATCTTTTACATCTAAATCCCAAAATTTATTTATCATATTTTTCAGTTTTAACATTGTTTTTGCTACGTATAAATATACCCCATATATCAATTATCAAACTCACTTACCAAGGAAAAATATTTTCTCACAGAAAAACAGGCTCTCCTATCCACGAAAGATGATGAACACCCATGAGTTCCAATTACTATTTTTATTCCTTTCTCGTGTTTGATTCCAACCAGCTTTAGTTCCTTGGGGCTCGCCTTTCGAAAATTTAAATATATATAAATTTGTAGTCTAGCATGAAAAAGATTTCATTATGTGAACTAGAAGCTAAAGATCAATACATTAATTTGTTTTTTGTTAGGTTATTTTAAAAATATAATAATGGAGGGTTTTGCATTTTGTGTTTCAGGATCGATTACCACGGCTTTATTTTATATGTCATATTTTCAGGATGGATTTTATATGCGGGTTTAGTGACACTCCTTGATTTGAAGTCTCAAAACGTAGAGCAATTTGATGGTTTCTTTAACGAGATGTACCTTGTTGCAATTTTTCCGTGTCTTATCGTTGATATGATATTGTTTCATATAAATAACATCGACTTGGGAAGCTCAATCAATCTCAAAATCAAGCGATGAGAAGAGAATGTTGTATGATCTCCTTTATTGTATCGTGCTTTTTCCGTTGAGGTTTGTGGTGAGGAGCATCCTCAGCTGGATAATGATGGTTGTACTGTTTTTAATCTTAGTTGCACATAGCTTCTACACAATTATGTTGATCCGAAAGAAAGTTTTGTGCCACTTCGATTCTCATCTAGTTATCAAAAAGAATCTGTGAGTAGCTAATCGATTTTGCCTTGTTTTGGATTTTAATTTTCTTGGTTTTTGTCTTCGGTTTTCTAGTTATCAAAAAGAATCTGTGAATAGCTTGCGGTTTCTTTATTCGTACTCCCTCACAACATCAACTAGATCTGGTTTGTACTCATATGTCTACTTTACATGATCATAGTTTTATATAACTGCGTGAAGTTGAAGGACAAGAAAGTGTTCAACTTGGAAGATGATCAAGTGATCATCCAAGAAGACAAAATCGATAATCAGCCGTGAGAACTTCCACGATGTTACTCTCGTGACGTACCTATTTTCGCTCCCTTTAGCTTCTCGCTTTTGGGTTGTTTTTAGTACATACAGATGCACACAATAAATATTACGAAATATTTGTAATATATATGTTACATTTTTTGGTGTTATACAATATTAACCCATAAAAACTTATGTATTATAACTTTTTCTTCTGTATATTTTTTTATATTTTATTTTGTAATTCAATAAAAATACCTCAACGTCGCATATAAATTTTGTATACGCTTAATAATGTTTGCTATAAATATTGGCCATTGCTTATTGCAAAGTCGTATATAACCCAAGTCGCGTAACACGAGTATGCTGCTAGTAAATGACACAATTAGCTACTCAAAGATGATTATGTTTTGGGGTGTGGGGTATTGGGAGGTGTAGATGGTGATATATGGGGATATGATTCAATCAAATATACCCTTATTATTTGCATCTATTAAAGTTTATGTTTGCGCTTGTAGCAGGAGTTTAGATATATTTCAACTTGTGGGCCAAAAGAGACGTGTGATTCGTAAAGAGGAAAAAGGATGCAATAACGATATACTAATTTACAAAACCACACTTACGTTTATAAATACTATTAATTATACCTTATAGATCTATCTATTTTAATTTAAGGATCAAAAATAGCACATCTTCGTAGAAAACTCAGTAATAATAATAATAATAATAATAATAATAATAATAATAATAATAATAATAATAATAATAATAATAATAATAATAATAATAATAATAATAATAATAATAATAGTTAATAATAATATTAATAAAATGTAAAAAGAAACATAATACAAAGAAAAAATAGAAATCAATACCCTCTCCGTTCTAAAGTTTTTTTTCATACGCTTAAAAAAATTTACTCTTTCAAACTCCAAAATTACAGACGTCTTTAATATAGAGGCAAAATAAGTAATCTAATGAAAAAA
This sequence comes from Senecio squalidus, assembly GCA_910822075.1. Lineage (NCBI taxonomy): Eukaryota > Viridiplantae > Streptophyta > Magnoliopsida > Asterales > Asteraceae > Senecio > Senecio squalidus. Next base: position 21,183,327 of record CAJVGC010000591.1, read on the forward strand.
TAATCTGTTAACTGTATTTATCTTATTTCAACCGTTTTTGTTTTCATACATTTTTTTGGAGACGGATGAAGTATAAATCTAATAAAATGATTAAATAATAATAAAACATAATCATTAAATTTATTACTATGTGTTCTCAACTTTTATTTTTAAGATAAAGAAATATAAAGAAAATGAAATAAATAAATTATCATGGTCTCAAGTATTTTTTAGGAAGGAAAGCAAAGAAAAGAAAATGATTAGAATGTAAAATTTATACGTTTTCTTTAATAAAATATTTCGTTCATTTTGGGGTGATTGTAAAGTAAAATAAATACTTTTTTTATTTTAATTTTTTTTTCTTTAAATTATTTTTTTTCCTTTAATTTTAAACTCGAAAATAGAGCACAACAGGAGTGCAAACAAATATATCCTTATTATTTGCATTTGTTAAAATTGCTAAAAATTTAAATATATAACATTTGCCTTTATTATAAACTACAAATTGGATAATGGATACGTATATATTATTTCCTCGGTCGTATTCTACAATAAATAAATCAAAGTTATGAAAGAAAGAAAAAGAAAATTAATTTTAATTTTAAATCAAAGTTATGAAAAAAGAAAGGAAAAATAAATAAATTATCAATAATATAACACCCCCGGTCACCATCTCATCTTAAACCAACCCCTTTCTTTTCACTCTTTGAAAGAAGAAAAAGAAAATTAATTTTAATTTAAATATTTTTGTTTGAATTATATAATAGGTCTAAGTGCATAAAATTGACTTAATTTTTAAATATTTCTCAAAAAAATCCACGTAATATATATTTCGAAAGTTGGATATACACAATAGGAAAACGAAAAAAATTCATTACAATTTTATTCACTTAAACATATATAATACTTGATAAAATTATAACCTTTAAAATATATTTGAAACCCACTTCATTTATATATTTTATATCAATTATAATGTAACAAAATCAAAAATATCACATCAAAGTTACGAACGAAAGAAAGAAGACAAAAAAATAAAAATAATAAAGAATTCCCCGTCCTTTATTTACCTCGCAATTCAAAGAAGATCTCATCCTACTCCTACTCCCCCCCCACCCCCCCCACCCCCCCCCCCCCCAAGGACAAAACCGTCAATAGCTATCACTATTACAAGGACAATATTGACTTTTAAGCTTATTAGCAACTCTTTTACTAATTAACGGGTTATCGTAATAATTCTATAAATAGCAAAATGCCTTTCAACTGATACTACCACAAGGCGGATTAATCCATAATTTGTTCACGCTAAGAAATCCACAACTAAAAACCATGAAGACGGAGTTCGACAACCTATCAAGTCTCAATACCACAAGAGTTGGAGAACTCGCCAATATATCACATGAAGTCGACGTAACTGATCATGATAATCTACTCACTCATGCACGGTATTTGTTTCTTTTCTTAAGCTTCTATTCATGAACTATTTATTGTTTCTATACGATTTCAAATTGAATGTCTTTATTTTCTTTTTTAAGGTGTCGAGTTACAAACACTAATAACCCGTCTGAGAGTTCGGAGTTAAACAAGTCAGACCGCGATTCTAATATTACTACTGGACATATCGCAGTTACCATTGCAAGTGCAGACAAATACCCAGCGCCACCGTTTCCTGCAGGGTAAGTTCTGAGTTCCTAAAAAAATGTGTGGGTGCTGAACAAACTTTTAGCTTGCAAATCACGACTGCGGATTCTAAAAAAATGTTTTCACGTAAAATTTTACTATCAACTTTCAAAACATTTTCTGTTTGCACCTTTTTCTCTGTATACGTTAGTCGATTGTCATATTAATTTAGGGTAATCGTATGGTAAATTACTCATTTGTTTGCGAAAACATTAAGAATCACTAGAAAGAAATTGTTAAATCACATGTATCATGATTTGTGAAAATTTAAAAACGACTATAGGTTATTAATCTACTTCAAAAGTAAATGGAAAGAAAAAAATTATACATAAATTTCGCATTTACTTTGATGTGTTTGCATGTTATTGTTTTATCAAATATTCTATTAGCTTGACGACACCGTGTTTTTGTTTCCACGACAATGGATGTTGGTCAGTTTGGTTTTTACCGCGAACCTGATCAAATTGAATTTGAACTGAACCGTGGAAGAACCGACGTCGGTCCACATTTTTTCCTCTCCACGGTTCCAGTTCGGTACGGTTTATTTTTACTGGTATTTGAATAGTTTTAGCAAATATGTGTCCGTAAATGTGTGAGCCTACGGGAGCGCACGCATCGATATTTAGACAGGACTATACGTTAATTACTTGCTAATTATTAATTAAATTAGTTAATTGTAATAATTAATAAATTGGAAGATGTATTACGTAATTACTGATGCTTCCTAATTATAATACAACTTGTGCTCCAAATAAATATCACCTATATAATAAATTATTGTTTTGGGGTGCTAGAAATCGATTCCTCCCTCCCCTTTGGTCCAATCGGTTGAAACCCTAAGGAGTATTCGGTTTTCGATTTCCAAGCAAAGGAAAGATTATCAATTGGTCTATTGAATCAAAACGTGTACTAGCATACAAGTCTGTTGTTAAATAAAGTGTCGCGTATGTAATTGTGGAATAGGTATTATACTTAGATCTATAGCTTACTTGCTATTAATTCAAGACATAAAGTATTACTTAATCAGATTTAATTATTCCTATGTGATCCTATTTCCCGTTGCCATATATTGTTTGACAATATGACTCGTGTTGTATACCTATAATTTCCGATTTCGAACGTTTTTCACCGAAGTCAATCATAATTATAAGATATCCCCTTTGACATAAGTTAGAAAAACTATTTTAATATATCCATTGTATTTTTAACTAATGATTTTTTCTCAATAATGAAAAAATGAATTAAATATACACATTCAGTTTATTGTTATAAGTATTATTTAATGTTTCTTTAATATAAGAGAAAAATATTGAAGTTTATTTAATTTACACAAGAAATATCATATCATTATATATCTATCGTATTAGGATTCTCAAAAAAGATATCAATCGTTAGTATGATATTTGATTTATTTTTTACTTATATGCTCCGTATGTTCTCTTTGCTTTCTTTTTTTGTTAAAGGGGAAACTACCCCGACAAAATTTATAAATAAAACATATGTTGTAAATAGTGGGAAAAAAAAAACTAATTTCCTCTGTTTCTCTTTTGATCCGAACGTTTTCTGCCAGGTTTTCTAATTACCCGGGAATATTGTATCTTATATATGCTGCGAGTCTTCTCTACATGTTTCCGTCATTGATAGCACTTGTCGAACTTAAGTTTCAAAACAAAGCACATTCTGCTTTTGAAACCCATAGTCTTTTTACCAACATGGCAGTTGTTGCTTATGTTATTGCTATACCGACTTCAGTGACATTGTTTTGTTTGAAAGCTCGTTTAGATGGGTTGGGCGACAGGGAAACTTTTTCCCCGGTTTATTACAAAATCTTACAAAGTGTTTTTTACTTCTCAAGCATTCTTGCGCCTTTATCATTTGTGGTGGTGTTGTTCTTCCCTCATGGGTTTGATTGGATTGGGTATTCAATCATATCTACACTTTTTGTAATCATATTCGGATGTTGCTTTGGTAACTTCATAAAATTGCTTTGCAAGAAGGATGCATCCAACTTAAAAGCTCTCCAAGGAAACGAGACATCGTCACAATCTGCATTAGATAATAGCTCCACATTGTAACGCAAAAAACATTATCCTTGGGAGATTTTTTTTATTCTTGTTGTATACTTGTATGTACTTTTGAGGATTTCTGTTATATGGTTACTTTATAGGATTCGTTTATCAACTTGTATCATCGTTGTTATATGAATAAATGATGAATGTTATTCTTGATAACTGCCGACTTTCGTTTATCTCAATTTAATATACATGCTACTCTGAAAATAGATGATATTGCAAAAATGTTAAGTCTAACTCAAGTTTTACGATATAACATAAAGTTAACCGGCACGTATCTCCAACATAGAGTTGATTAACAAGATAGCATGTGATCTTGAAGAGCATGATCGGCCAATAAGACGATAGTAATAAATCATCTGAAGTTTCACTCGCTCTCCAATCTGATTAAATACCAAAATGGCGATACTTTATTTAGTTTAATCAGAAAGATAATCTACAACAAATAAGTTCTTTTCCGTATCTTAGATGAAAATTGTATCATCAAAAATACACTTTTTATTTAACCATATCACGAGAGAGCAACTGTTCTTTCCTCTATTCAACACACACTCCGATCCCCACTCTCAATCATAACTCATAACCGGTCTGCGACCAAAAAAAATTGTCTTGAAAATTAGTGGTATGTGAGTGACTTATTAACCAATAGCTAATGAATTCATGTCCCGTAAAAAACAATAATATTAAATCTGAATATATATTTGTATGGTGTAGTGTAATCTTTGCATTTCTAAAGAAAAAAAGAAATGATGGACGACCAATGGATCAACAGTCTACATAAGATAATACTAGACAGAAAAAGTGAATGATAGATTGATAAAGACAGTGAGGTGACATCATCGATATCATGCACGCACGTCATCATGCACACGTCATCGTAAATTTGTGATAGAGACAGAAAGGGCAAATGACTACTGTAGAGATCTTAAGATCAGAGTCAACACAAAGGTTGCTACTAAAAAGTTACAATATAGAAAAACAAATAGTTGAATACTTGTACCCAATGCATCACACTACCTGCCAACATTGTGCCTTGCTACAAATACCCCTTTTTGATACATATTTGTATAAGTAGAAACAGAATCCTCCATTCCTCACTGGAAGAACTCGAGATCACCAGCTTCCCATTTCTGTTAAACATCAAAACTTTGCTAGGTAAGTTCAATTTCTGTCGTCATTTTAATATTTCATTTACACAATGTTGAGGAATGATTAGATAGTTATTGGTTAATAGATTCTAGTAATGTCTAGTTTTAGTATATCCATTACAGTATCACTAGTCTTTTTTAGGTAATGTACGTTTAGTTATATCTATATGAACTATCTATATTAACCATTTTTGTTCATTAGAGTGATTTTATTGTTTATGCATGCCAGGTTTCAAGATTTTTCGAGAACGTTACAACATGTATATGCTGGGGCGTTTTTCGTCATGTATGTATCATTGGTAGGATTCATTCAAGTGAAGTTTCAAAACATGAAATACTCTCCTTTTGACACTCATGTTTTCTTTATAATCATGTCTTTGGTTGCCTTACCCATAGCAATAGTCACTTCAGGGGTTTTATTTTATACAAATAATCCTCTAGAAAACATAAATAGGAAAAACCTCTCTTCAGTATATTACAAGCTTTTAAAAGTTGTGTTTCTCTTTTCTACCATTCTTGCACCGCTCTCCCTTATCCCCGTGTTATTCATTCCTTCCGAACATAACTGGATTGGATATTCAATCATATGCGCACTTTTTACCATCATGGTTGCGTATAACTTTTATGGCTACATAAGGTTATTTGAGAAGAAGGATGTATCCAACCTAGCTGCTCATCAAATGGTGTAGAGGGACAAGTGGTTTTCGCACTTGAGCGAAAATTAAGCACTTTTAGATAATATTAATAACCGTATTTCTTGTATAACTTTTGTAGCATGATGCATGTTTTTTTTACTACAATTACTTTCTGATGGGTAAGCTTTTGTGGTTATTATTGTATGTGTTTATGATAATTCTTGCTCAAGACATTGTAAGAAAAATGACAAACAATCATTGATAGGATTCATTCAAGTAAAGTTTCAAAACCTAAAATGCTCTCCTTTTGAACTCATATATATTTGCCTTAAAATCATGTCATTGGTTTCTTTATCAATCGACTTCAAGTATTTTTTTTATTAATACAAATAATCCTTTGTAAAATACAAACATAAAGAACGAATCTCAAATACGTTTCATGTTTCTAAACTTTTTTTTTTTTTTTTTTTTTTTTCTTTTTTCTATTTTCGACCATTCTTGCGCCTCTCTCCCTTGTCCCGATGTTATTCATTCCTTCAAAGCTCAACTAGATTGGGATATTTAATTATATATATGTGCTCTCTTTGCCATAATGATGGCATACAACTTTGTTAGCTACCTAAGATTATTTGAGAAGAAAGATGTATCCAACTTTGCAGCTCATAAGATGGTTTCAAAAAATGTGGATGTAATAATATATGTAATTGTTGCAACCACATTTCTTGTAAAACTTATGTATCATTGTAGCATGATATCTATCTACGATGACTCTTCCTTGAAATATCATAAGGCAAAATAATAAACCATTGAAAGATTTATATATGTAAACTAATTGTTTGAGCAACGATTGACGATCTCGAGGGTTTGGGGTGTTGGCTAAATCGATACGAACTTCTGCCGGGGTAGTGCGAACCTACCAAGCTCTTGGCAAGCCTAAGGTGACGTATGATTAAGCCTGATGACGTAAGAGAATGGGAAAATCTCTCTTGAACGTTTGTGTGTGTAAATGGCAATGATTGGAATTGAATGAAGTAGAATTGAACTTATTATGAGAGTTGTTCCAGCTCATGGTAAACAATTTGCTTGAAGTTATAAAAGGGGTGAATTGACATTGCTACTTAATTTCAACTAGACTCTGGAGAAGATTAAATAACCAAGTTGTGATTTCCCAGATTTTAGAAAGGGGTACTATATAATAAATAACCTAATTAACCATTAATTTTCAAATTTATTACACGATTATCCCAAACTTTTGGAGGGACAATGACCCTCCCCGACCCCTGTAAGGTTCCGCCATGCTTAGAAGCTCATAAACTTTTTCGGGTGTTTCTCCAATGCTGCTTTAGTCTCTTTTAACTTTCTAGGTACTATGCACCTCTTTTGGGTTGGTTTTGAAGCAGTATTAATTTGAACGTATTCAAACTACATTTTAAGCTATCCGAATCTAGGTAAAGCCATCCTAGCTTTTATCTTGGTTATCTTGACTTCTATTATATTTTTTCTAGTTATCTTGCTTCTACATATCGAGAGATTATAGTCTTTAATCAATGTTACTATTAGTTTAAGGTTTTTCATCTATTTGGTTTGTGGGTCTTAATACAAAATGAGAATTGGGCCAAGCCCAGTGGGCTATCAGTTAGCTGAGAGTCTGAGACTGCTTATATTGTTGGACACTCCCTAATACCTTTTGATCATTTCAAATGAAACATTTTTCGAATATACCATTACTAAATCCGATACAAAGGTTGTTATGTACAAAGAATAATTGCCGATTTTTAAAAATATATTGATTACTACGAAACAAGAGAAGTTGAATGAGTAAAGTACAATTTGGTTAATTACTTATATTGCCAACTTACATTCACGTTTTCATCCTTTAGAAAGTTATTTTGTTTTGTTAATCTTAAGCGTCCAAAGTTACTCTTCATATTTCTCATTGAGAACACATTTTTTTTTTTAAATTCGTATATACACTCATATCGGAATTGATACTTATCATATAATGATGTGTTCATATAAGGCACATACGTTGTTAAGAAGTATAAGAAATTAGTATGAAAACGAATTAAACGAGTCCTTTTGAAACGCTTTAAAAATGCAAGTTTAACATTATATGCAATAAAATATGACTATATATAAATCATATTGCAATATAAGTACTAAGTATTAAATACAATTTCTTTTTTTTTTTTAAATATCTGAAAAGAAATATCGGACCAATATGAAGAGTAATTGAAATTGACCATGTATGTAATCAACCCTACAATTATAAATAAAAACATGATGTTATTGGTGGGGTATATAAGAAAAATCATTCGTACGTATGGTGTATGAGTTTGAATAGTTATACTGTCATATCAAATTAAATAACAAAAGTTACAATATAAATACAAAAGTTAACTAACAAATTCTCCATATTCACATTTGTAAAAGTATGTTGCTGAACGGTTTTAATTTGGTGAAGAATTATAAAGAAATTGGGATTTAGTGGCTTAAAAGGATTATCAAATTTGTGGCCAGAGTATGGGCTTTTAACTTTTATAGATTATAGAATGTTGTTTCCAAACAAGATTCAACCTTAAAAAGACTTGATTATCGTAGACGAGTGGGTAGTCAGTCGCAGGTCAAGCCCAGTTTCACCTTATGCACTCGAGACAAAGCTTATGTCCCAACATCTGTCTTCGTAACAAAGATGTTTACCCGGTGCTCCTTTTTTTGCTTTCTCTTGATGAAAACCGTCTTGGTCACCTACCTAGGACCCCGATTTGGGCCCAAACACATATTAATGGCAGAAACACTAATAAGTGAATATGTAATGGTGAAGAAACACGAGTATAATCAAATGATTGATATTATTAAGCCTATGTAATGTTGCGAATACGAAACAACATCAATACAAACGATTAGAAGACTTTAGACCGTCAAATACAACTGTTGTGCAACAATGATACTAAGTAACTCAACACTTGTTTTCTGTCTCTTGACGGCTGCATTTATGATCCTAAGATGGGGTATTTATAGACAATATATCATAAATACCCTAAACTATTACGCAAACGCAACACGAGTGAAGTGTTGCGCAACGTAACAAAGTGTACACTTACTTGCGCAACACTTTCATAAATGTTGTGAAACACTTTACAACTCGATATTAATACATTCTAAACTTCACGACATGTTCTATATAAAGTATAAGTTACAATCATTGACGAATATGCTCCAACATACCATTTTTTCCAAAGTAGTATGTTTTTCTTTACAATATAAGTGCATAATTAACACTTTATAACATATTAAGTTCATTTGATTGTTGTATCGTATTGAGTTACTTTTGAATCTATTTATCATTTGATTGTTGAGTATACATAAAAGCCTTAAGGACGTACATGTAACATGAGGACTTAAACTTGAAGATTTAATGGACAAGTAACTACAAATTCGTATGCTATAAAACAACAGCTTCTACAATGGGTAAAATTAGGTCCGACAATTCTCGACCTGATCCGAAACATGACCCTAACTAAACACCAAATCTGTTGGCACGAACACGACACGAACACAATATGAACTCGAACGGGGTCATAAGTTGGTCGACACGAAGTTGACTCGAAATATTTTGGGTCGGGTTAGGGTCTACCTGTTTGACACGACATTGACCCGTTTGATTTATTTATAAATAATAGCATTAAAAAATTAATAATATAAATAGTATTTACTAAAAATATTTAAAAGTAAAAAGAAAAAATAATTTTTTTTGGCCTATAAATAAACAAAAAAATCCTAAAGTTCCCTACAAAGCTTCTTTAATTCCCACCAAAAGATAAATATTTAATAGCAAATTTATAAAATTATTTGTAAAAGTATAAAGTTTAAACATACAATGCTAATATATTTATTTAGCTACACACAATGAAACTTTGTTATCGTGATAGAATTCGTATTGTATATTTTTCAAAAAATTATGGTCTAAAATGTCACGGGCAAAAAAAATTGTGAATGTAAGTTTTGTGCGGTTTAAAAGGGTCGACCCGTAACACGACTCGAACCTAACACGAATTAAAATGACACGAGACGAACCCGACTCGAAATTAAGTCGAGTTAAAAATGAGTCAACACAAAACTAACACGAAATTATTTGGATCAACATAAATACGACCTGTAGCCCTAGGTAAAACCCATCAATTGAAAAAGTTTGTGCTATTAGTAGGTATTGTTTATCGTTGATTAGGTTTTGTATCTCCTGACAGCTTGCTATTCTTTTATTATTTATAAATCTATCGTTAAAAAAAAAAAAAAAATCGTATGCTATTTAAAATAATAATTTCACCTCCACAATCGTCCATGTTCTGATATTAGAAGATCTATCATGTTAGGAGTATTATATATTTTACTGTCACAATCATCCGTTATAATATTCTTAAATTATGACATGAAGCAACCCTCACTAGTCAGACTAATATGCCAAAATAACAAAATATATATTATCTTCCACACCAAAAGTCTTTCTGATATGGCCAATTAACAGTCCAATACATTCTTTCTAGGTATCATTGTATTAATGTATAAATATATGCACAATCAGATATAGTAACTTTTAAGATTTTAAATGTTTTCTAGTTTATATATTACTAGATTATTGTCCCGCGATAGCGCGGAAAAAAATAAAAATTGAATTGTAAACTTTATGTTTATGTAGATTTTAGGTTATTATAAAAAGACAATGTTATACGTATAATAACATATATATACCTTTACGTTTATACACATGTTGTTTATAGTTATAATAACATAAACACTTTTACGTTTATACACATGTTTTAATATTTTTTATTAGGAGATTTTAAATAAAAATAATGTAAATCATAATTCAAATTGAGAGAAATTTTTTTAAGTAAATTGGAATTTTGTTTTTATTTAAGTAGAGATTGGAATTAAAGAGATAATGTAATTATGTTTTGTAAAAGGGTGTAAAATGAAAATAGTGTTTGATGACATCATCAATTTGATCTAACGGTTGAAATCAAATAAGTTAACTCATCTAAGGGTCCTTACTTCGCCATGTGGCATTTAAGGCAACACCCGATTCATAAATAGGGTCGGGTTTCGGATAGAATAGTTCCAGTTTGTCGGGTTTCGGGTTTGACCCGATTGACCCGAAAATTACCGTCGAACTATATTTTAATCCAAAGGCATATGATATATATAAGCTAGAAGTCTGAAAGAGTTTCATACATGAAACGATGTGGGACAAAGTAGGAAAAACTGAAGGCATATGATATATATAGGCTAGAAGTATGAAAAAGTTTCATACCTGAAGCGATGTGGGACAACTAAAATGAAAATAGTGTTTGATGACATCATCAATTTGATCTAACGGTTGAAATCAAATAAGTTAACTCATCTAAGGGTCCTTACTTCGCCATGTGGCATTTAAGGCCTCTCTTTTATTATATATTAAAGATATGTGGTGACATGAAATTAGATCATCTAATTCCAATTTTGTTTTATTTTATTTTCTCTAAATCACTTGTAATTTAATTTTCATTTAGACATTATTAACCTATTAACTTCATGTATATCCTATCTAATTAATATATGTCATGAAATTAGCCTCTCTTTTTTCATCAAACTTTATTTTTGCAGTTAACGCAAAAATAATAGGTTGAATCACTTTGTTTAGTCAAACAAACCGGGTCGGAAGTTAATCTATTAAATCTAAAATACTTTTGTTTCTAAAATGTTGTTAATTTTTCTATTAACTTTTATTTTAAAATTATTGTTTTGTTTATATATAAATGATTGAAATATAGTAATTTTTCCATTTTACATTTAAATATTTCCAATTTTTCAAACTCGAAAAGCAACTGATGTTTTTAATATCGCGATAAAATAAATAATCTAATAAAAATATACTTTATTAACTTTATCTATCTTATTTTAACATTTTATTTTTTGTTTCCATACATTTTTTTTGGAATGAAGCAAGTAACAAACAAACTATGATCTACTTAAATCATGTGATTTATATAACTCATTTGACTATAAATTTAAGAATAGAAAGAATGAAATAGGATCAAATACAAACATTTACATACCGACTATACAAAACGGTGAGTACTTATTAATATCACTTAATAAATAGACAAAACACCTTATTTGTTAAAATCATCTTTATATAACTCTAAAAACCTTTTTATGAGGAACTTTTTTTTTTTCGAAAAAACAATGCTTCTACTTCCGTTAAAAATGATTTTAATTTTTTTTTTCTTTCTTAAATTTATATGTTTTTTGACCAAAAATGCATCTTACTATGAAAAGAAAAAATAAAAAAGAGAAAAAAATGCATCCTATTTTTGAAAACAAATAACTCTTTTTGAAGATACATCTACAAATAAAATGCGTCCAATTATTTTTCTATTTATTTTGGTTGATGAAAAATGAATTTATTTGTTTATTTTATAAAGGGATTCTATAGAGTATTGTAGGATTATTCCCGGGAAAAAAATTGAAAAAAACATTCTATTTCGCTATTTTGAAAGTATTTTTTTAGGTGTACTTACCGTTTTGTATAGTTGAAGGAGTTCGTACCGGATCCTTAACTACCCTAGAAATAACTATCTTATGTTTACTTAAAACGATAATGGTTGTGTGTTTTGATAATTCATAATGAAAAGTATTATTCATACTTACGACTTACAAAAATAAATCAACTTGATAGTATTATAACTTTCTGATCTATGAATCTTATTAGCTTTAATTTTCAATTACTTGATCCTTAAAGCAAAAACGAACGAGAATGATTAATATCAAATACCGGTAAGGGACGACCATCAAAAGTCTACCTCAGATATAGTAGAAAATAAGCATCACATATTAGGTCACATAGAAAGATATTCAAGGATATGTGTACTTGTGTACATGGAGGTGATTATGCATTATGGCTGTTTTAGAATTGTGATAGAGACAAAAAGTGAAAGTTTTAGAATTGTGATAGAGACACAAAGTGAAAGTGATTACTGATGAAATCCTAAGCTTAGATTCAACACACAGATTGCCTTGCTACAAAAAACCCTTTTTTCCTTCATACAAATTTGGATTAGTAGACACAGAATCCTTTGCATTATTCACAAAACAAACATTTCAAATGGAGAATTTAGACTACGATCCAATTATCCTAACTGGTCGAACTCGAGATCAGCTTCCCATATACATTAAACATCAACACCCTACTCCGTGAGTTCACTTCCTCTCGTTCAGTATTGAGTCTATGTTACAAACTCATTTAATATGTATATATTTCCTTATGTCCGAAAATGTTGTGAGAGTCTATATTACACAATCATTTGATACTTATATATTTATGAATTCTACTCATGTCTCATTTTAAGCATAGTCTTTTTTTAGTATGTGTGATTCCCTATTTAGTTATATGTTTGAAAACGGTAATACTCCATTCTCTACTTATATTATCTATCGCAACAATTTTATCATATCTTCAATTTTAATTAAGTTATGTGGCTTTGGTAGTCGATTTCCAACAATTTCATTAAAATAAAGGTTATTGTCTCAATTCTTATTTAGGTAAAGTTTCATTAAGTTGTAAGAGTGTAGTTTAGCTAAGCTACACATTATAGTGAAAATAAGTCTATAATGATATATCTTTTGATTTTATAGTTTCAGGTTTCATGATTATTCAAGAATGTTACAACATGTATATGTCGGGGCCTTTTCCGTCCTGTATGTATCATTGATAGGATTCATTCAAGTGAAGTTTCAAAACCTAAAACACTCTCCTTTTGAAACTCATATTTGCTTTATAATCATGTCATTGATTGCTTTACCCATTGCAATCGCGACTTCTGGTGTTTTATTTTATTCAAATAATCCTTTGAAACGTACAAACAAGAAAAGTGTATTTCCTATACGTTACATGTTCCTCAAAGTTGTTTTTCTCTTTTCCGCTATTCTTGCACCACTCTCCCTTTTTCCGGTGTTGTTCATTCCTTCCGAGCTAAACTGGATTGGATATATAATCATATGTGCTCTTTTTGCCATAATGATGGTATACAACTTTGTTAGCTACATAAGGTTATTTGAGAAGAAAAATGTATCCAACTTTGCAACTCATAAGGTGGTTTAGAGAAATAAAGAAGATCACATTTGACGACATGCTCATCAGATGGTTTCAAGAAATATGGATGTAATATGTATGCATTTTGTGGCTATTAATGTATGCATTAAGTGTAAATTATATAAATCGCCACTATGATTTATATCAAACTAGTAGGGTACCCGCGCGTTGCAGCGGCGACCATAGTTATTTAATGTATATGCAATTTGATTTCTTTTGGCAATCGAGACGAATGGAAACGGATAACGGATAGCAAAGATAGATTGTGTGAAATGGTTCACAACTTTTTTAGAATGATGTAAAAATCGAGTAGCAAATAATTTTTGGTACTAAAAGAATACATATATGATATTTATAAGAAAACATAACTTGCGGTATTCAACAACTACACACATGCATACTCTATTTGTCATGTAGAACTTCTCGATACACTACGTTCGAAGTGTACACTCCATCTCGATCAAAAATTTTGGCACCCACTAATACCTTTGTATTTCCACGTGAAATCCCTCTAGATAGCGCCACGTAAAGTTGTCCATGGGAGAATACCGATTCTGGTAGATACACACCCACGTTTGGAATTGTTTGTCCTTGAGCCTTGTTAATTGTCATAGCAAAGCTAAGTCGGACAGGAAATTGTTTTCTTTTCAGCTTGAACGGAAACATGTCACTTTCAGAAGGGCATAACGGAATTATGGGAACAAACACTCTTTTTCCAGCATGCTGACCAACAGCTATTTCCGCGTCAATGACGTTTGGCTGAAAAGCTTTACATATCAATCTTGTGCCGTTGCATAATCCATTAGAGGGGTCAATATTCCTTAACAGTATAATCGGACACCCAACTTTGAGTCGAAGGTAATGAGGAGGCAAACCACTAACAGTTAGTGAGTTTAAGAATTCGACCGGATAATAGTTATTAGTATCATCTACAGCTTCATCGAAACTATAGTAGATTTTTTCTTCGCCGCAAAACCGGTCTATTAACTTATCGTTAATCTCGTCCACGTTCTCATTTTTCGTTGATAATATCGCCCTAGAAATGATGTAATCCGAAGAACCACCATTGATATGTAAAGTTGGAAAGATAACATCGATCAAATCATTTTTTGATGTACTTTCATCTGTGTAAGGTATGACCATGTCATCATGTATTCGAATATAACTTCCATCAATCGTTTCTTCATCTCCGTTTCCAACTCGAAGTAGAAAATCCGAAAACCATGGGTCTGTCAGTGCTCTCATATTTAGAGTGAGGGGGATCTTTTTAAATTTTATTACTAATTAGGAAAGTATAATGGTGGAAAATTGATTTGTCCCTTATATCATTTTTTGGTTTGTTTAGTAGCTATAAATTAATTTAATTTGTCTCTTATATTAAACGGTGTGTCTATTATTAGTTGGCATTTTATAAGTTATTTAATATGGAAACAATATTAAATCAAGTTAATCAAATAAATCAAGGGATTTATGTAATTATTGTCATCTAAAAATGGTCATCTAAACGATTTATGTAATATTAAAAATGATTAATTTAATATGTTATATATTTGAATATTAAATCACAAAATATGGAAACATACGTGGAGGGAAAACTATTTTAATATTAGTATATTTCTCTCCATATTATTTTGTCAAACTTCAATGTGGAATAACAAATTATAGATTCTAGAAATATTATAAAATAATGATTAAAAATTATCCTAACTAACTAACAATGAATATTCTGAAAACATATTATTCATGTTGTTAATTCACCAATTTTTAACGAATTAAGTGTAATTATAGCAAATTCTACAATAATCAAAAATTACAAATCAAGGAGTTCAAGGATATTTTTGGTTTTGTATTTTTAATTTTTTTAATTTTATTATTAATTAGGAAAATATATTGGTGGGAAATTGATTTGTTTAGTAGTTATAAGTTAATTTAATTTGTTCATTTTATAAGTTAAGTTAATATGGAAACAATATTAAATCAAGTTCATCAAATAAATCAAGGGATTTATGTAATTAATATGGATGATAAGGGTAAAAGAATAATTTTCTTCTTAAATTTCAATTTTAGAAAAAAGCACCCAAATGCTTTATAAAATAGTATGATTATAGTATCCGTCTCTAAGTCTGAAAAATTACCCAAGTGGTCCACTTATAAAAGCTAATTACATGTTTCTTTTCTTTTATAATGCACAAACACTAATTGCACATTTTTTCCTAATTTCTAACGAGAAAATAATGGAAATTTGTAATTACTTTCCGTAATTGGATCACTGATGTACTCCGTAATTCTTAAATTTGTAGACAAAGCGTAATTTTATATAAATATAGAGAGCGTTTATGCTATTTACAACATCATAAGAAAATTGATAAACCACTGTAAGATTTATTAATTCGCTAAACTTAACTTGAAAGTTATGATAAGAATATTAGAAGCTTATGTTTTTCAAGTATATATTATTACTTTTTATAATAGAGTTATCAACAAAGATTGAAAGTTTAGGAAAAAAAAAAAAGCAAACACCTTTCTTACACATATGTGTAAAGTTCCAAAAGGACAAGCTATGTAAGTATATGTTTATTTGGGACCGTTCAAAAAAAATATTTTTTAGATAAGGTAAATAAAAGAAATATAAACAATAGTTTTTGATACATGAACTTATATATTTTTTACTTTATTATTAATAACTTTCATCCTATTCTTGTATACGAGTAAAAAGTAAAAATTAAATGAGTCTTTTTAATTTAGTTGTTTTGTTGTGATATCTTTTAGTGGAATTGTTGCAGTGTATTACATAACTATATTGAATTTTAAATTTAGTATAAGTCCCTTTAGAGTCTTTTATTGTATAATTTAGAGATTAAATTTTATATTAGAGTTAATTACATAAATCGTCCTTAAGGTTTATCTCAAATTACGGATTTCGTCCCTAAGTTTAAAAAGTTACATAAATCATCTACTTTTAGAAACTAATTATCTTTTCCGTCCCTAAGATTTTCTCCAATTACGGATTTCGTCCCTAAGTTTTGTCCTTAATTACGGATTTGGTCCCTAAGGTTTTCCCCAATTACGGGTGCAAATTAGAAATTAAGGACAAAAAGGGTAATTAATTTCTAAACTTGGACGATTTATGCAACTTTTTAAACTTAGGGACGAAATCTATAATTTTGGATAAACCATAGGGATGATTTATGTAATTAACTCTTTATATTATCTAGAGTTTACTTAATCTCTAATATTAAGGTATTTGCCCCTAAACTACGGGTAACCGTCTTTTTTAGGGTATTAGAGGTGGTAGCAACTCATTACAATCGGTTTAAGATACTTAAAATGGGGTATTCATCCCGTGAGTATGGTTCAAAAAATAAATTTAACTGAATCAAACTGTCTGGTGAACACCCTAATCAATAAGAATAGATATACTCATTTTGTGAAATTAAATAGTTCTATTTCATAGTTTTAAAATTATAAAAAGGGTTCGGTTAAAAAACATAATTCTAAACAGGGATAAAATTTCTGAAAAAGATAAAAAAGATACACCATATTTTATTAAAGGCCACTATTACAAGATAAATCTATTGACCATCACACAATTATCCCAAACTTTTGGAGGGCGTAGGCACCCTCTTCGACCCCTATAGGGCATCAGCCCATGCTTATAAGCTCATAAACTTTTTCCGGGGGTTTTTGCCGTGTTGCTTTAGTTATTTTTTTTATCTTTCAAGGAGTGTCTAGGCTCGAAGGCTCTTTGTGTTGTTTATGAAGTAGTGTTTGTAGGTACTCACATTGTTTTTTAAGTTTTAAGCTATCCCAATCCAGGTAAAGCCCTAGCAGTTTTTTACTATTTTATTGAAGTACTCGCAAGAGTTTAAAATAAGAGAAAAAATTAGCAAAATTTGCGCATTTCATCCTTCTTTTCATTTTCTTCACATCTATGGGTTATTGGGTTAAGTGTCTCGATTCAAAATAACAGTCGGCCTTTATCTAACTGCGACGTTCTAGGCCCAAAATTAGAGTTGGGCCAATGGGTTTAAGTAAATATTATTATCGGAGAGTCCTTAATAGCTATGGTTGGTTTATGGTTTTTAGTTGGGTGTAACGTTTGCTTGTCTTAAAAACAGAAAATTTTATCCGCGAGTTACAACGGGATTTTAAATTATGTGCTGTTAGCCGTATTTGTTACCTATATGATTTAAAAATTAATTAACCTCATCATTATATAAAGTGTATATTTACTAAATAAAATTAGTTTAGTTAACAAAAACGTTTTATAAATATTATAATGAAATTCGCCATTTTGGCTGAAATTTGTGATTAGTTTTGAAGAATATATATATTAGGTTGTGTTAGTTATGTTTTTTAAAACATAACGCAACATATCTATAATAATAATATTAATAAGCTTTAACATATAATAAAAGATGGGCCTTAAATGTCATATGACGAATTAAAGACTATTAGATGGGTTAACTTCTTTGATTTCAACCGTTAAATAAAATTGATGATGTCATCAAACATTATTTTCATTTTACACCGTTTTAAAATACATAATTATATGCTCTCTTTAACTCCCGTCTCTACTAAAATAAAAACAAAATTTCAATTTACTTAAAAAAATCACTCAATTTAAACTATGATTTACCTTATTGTTATTTTAAAATCTCCTAATAAAAAATATTAAAACATGTGTATAAACGTAAAATTGTTTATGTTATTATAACTATAAACTACATGTGTATAAACGTAAATGTATATATGTTATTATACGTATAACATTGTCTTTTGATAATAACTTAAAATCTACATAAACAAAAAGTTTATAATTCAATTTTTTTTTCAACGCTATCGCGAGAGAATAATCTAGTAATATATTAAAACAGGCATATAAAAAGTCACATGGAAAAGTGAGCACCTTCAAATGAGTTTTAAAATTAACTTTAAACTTTTAGATTAAAATAATAATATCATATGAGTCGTTCCTATAGTTTGCACCATTTACACCCGTCGTCCCTATAACTTTTTTATTACACCACTCATCCCTAAGTTTGAATTTTGTTGCATAGAGAGTCCCTATTTTGGATGTGTCGTTAAGTGAGCCGTTAAGTCGGTGACACGTGGGTGACACGTGAGGGTATTTTCGTCCTTTCAATTTTCTCTATCCATTTTAATATCCATATCCCAAAATCCAAAAACCCCAAATTAATTACCCAGAAATCCATACAAACACATATCAGATCCGAAGCTAAATCAACAACATACAAATTTTAACGAATCAGTTGAACTACAAATCATGCAATTGACATAAAATCAATCAATACGAGTAAGATCCGAAACTAAATCTGCAAAATCAGCTTTCTTCAAATCAAAATACAAATCAGTTCCAAATCAAATCAAAATACAAATCGGATGTAAGACTTTTTGCCAAATCGGCAGCGGCGGCGGCGGAACGTCAGTGGCGGCGGCGAGGACGGTAGTACCGGCGGCGTTTGCTGATCTGTTATCCTCTTTGATGCAGGCGGAGGTATCCATGGTGAAATTGTGAGATATGTAGGTTAGGGTTAGGTTTATGAATTGAGGATTTTTGAGAGAGAAGGAGATACTTCACTTGTTTTTGAGAGAGAGAGATATGAAGCACCATATCTGAAATTTCAATTTG
Source organism: Senecio squalidus (assembly GCA_910822075.1). Classification (NCBI taxonomy): domain Eukaryota; kingdom Viridiplantae; phylum Streptophyta; class Magnoliopsida; order Asterales; family Asteraceae; genus Senecio; species Senecio squalidus. Next base: position 21,202,625 of record CAJVGC010000591.1, read on the forward strand.
ATACAACAAAACTACACTTTGCCAATTTGTATTTTGATTTGTTTTGGATTTGATAAATTTGTGTTTTTGATTTGGATTTGATAAATTAGGGTTTGGTGTAAAAGGAAGAAAATATAGGTTTATATATTAATTTATGTTTATTTGATTTTGAAAAAATAAAATATTGGTAAAATGACACATATACCCTCATGTGCATGGCACATGAGTCCCACTAACGGTGGATTTAACGGGACATCCAAAATAGGGATTATCCGTGCAACAAAATTCAAACTTTGGGACGAGTGGTGTAATAAAAAAGTTATAGGAACGACAGGTGTAAATGGTGCAAACCATAGGGACGACCCATGTAATTAACTCGTATATTAATGAATATCACATGGTAAAATGATGTATGTATCATTAACTGAATTTATTCAAGTGAAGTTTCAAAACCTAAACTACTCTCCTTTTGATACTCACATTTTCTTTATAATCATGTCATTGGTTGCTTTACCCATTGTAATAGTGAGTTCAAGTGTATTATGTTATACAAATAATTCTTTGAAAAATTCAAGTAGGAAAAACATATCTCCTATACATTTCATGTTACTTAAAGTTGTTTTTCTCTTTTTGACCATTCTTGCACCGCTCTCCCTTGTCCAGTGTTATTCATTCCTTCCGAGCTCAACCGGATTGGATATTTGATCATATGTGCTCTCTTCGACTCAATGATGGCATACAACTTTGGTAGCTACATAAGGTTACGTGAGAAGAAAGATGTATCTAACTTTGGAGCTCATCAAATGGTTTAGAGGAAAAGGGAAAGTATCATATTTAACCATAATCAACTATATGATTAAAACCGCATTTCTTGTAAATTTGTATAGTATGATGAGTTTATTTTTCCTTCAATTACTCTCTTTGTAACTTTTTAAGCTATTGTTTATAATGACTCTTCCTTGAAACATTATAACAAAAGTGATAAACCATTGTACGATTTATTTTTTTAACCATAAGATGAAAGTTATGATACATCTTTAAAAAGTGTTAATTACATAAATGGTCGCATTGATTTCTCCTTAATTAGGGATTTTGTCCTTCGGTTTAAGGATAAAATAACAGACTTAACGATAGATGGACTGAATCTGTAATAGTATAAACCACGAGGATCAAAATACGAGGCAAAAAACCCTTAAAGGCCAAACCGGACAAACCAAACGGATCATGTATGCAATTTACTCCATAATATACGTATGTCAATTCAAGTCATGCTATAGATTATTATTGTAATGCTATATATTTCTAAACATACTTGATACACTAATAAAACCTTTTAACTACAAAAAGTCGGAAGCTATTAGAACACCAAAGCTTTACTAATTTTGACATTAACCTATTTTTCCTTGACCTTCTTGACCTGTCTATTTTCACGTCTAATCGTTCCGAAAAATGTATAATTTTTACCAATGTTATAGTTCGTTTATGTAAGTAAAAACACATTAGAAGTATAATTTCATCTATATTGCCTATATGCACGTAAAACTATTAGCGGATTCTTTCCATGGTCGTTTTGATTTCTTTAACTTTCTATTATCGAATTCTTTCCATGGTTATTAAACGTTGTATAACGGTGTCCACATCTAATTAAAGCCCAATTAGGCTTTGTTCTTGGTTATCGTTAAATTTGATGGATTACTGGTAATATGAGATGGGCCAAGAGGGTGGCTCCTTTTAAAGCCCAGTGGGCCTTCATGTGTTTTTGAGAGTTCTACTAGTTAGAAATGGGCTTAGTCTGTTTAAAAACCTACAACGTTTATTCTTCAACTCCTTAAAAGTTTTTCTTTTTTAAGTTTTAGTTTACATATTTTCGTTTTTGATGAAAGTTACACAATTAAAAATACATTTAAAACTCAGTTCATTCATATAATTTGAATAGATTAGTATATTAAACAAAAACACATAAATAAAAAAGGGCTAAAGGGAGTATTTTCAAGCTCGAGAGGACGAGCCTAAAACTAGATGGGTTTTAAATAATCGGGGTATCATACAATTGTGAAATAAAGATCACGTATATATAATTAATTAAGTAAAATATGTGTATCTTTTAGTGAGCTTCCAATCAACCTTTTAGTTTAATATTTATATAAAATTTCTCTATGTAATCACTCACGACGCCTTAATATTAATACAATGAGTACGTTAGATTGCTAGTACTTGTTCTTCAAACCAACAAGCTTTGTGATGTTTCCTTGATGCTCTAAATCAAAATTGAAACCCCTAGGTGTGTTTTTTGGTTTAGGCCGAACACAGGAGAAAGTAGGAGAGATTAGGGATTTCAGGATACAGGATAATGAACCCTAACGCTGATGTTTATAGTTAACTAGGAAAGAGTCGTGCGTTGCACGAGTCCGGGGGAGTTTACGTTCCAGCATATACTTTGACCATTAAACAATGTAAATTCACATTTGCAAGACAAGAAAAAAGGCATCGTCTTCGTGGGATTATTTGATTCGGAAACTATATTTTTTATTTGATACTAATCTAAAAAAAAAAAAATGAAAGTCCAACATCAACCAAAGCCCAACACCGGCCCATATTTAAATACAAACTTTCCATTATACTTAATTTTTATATGTTTATTAATCGTTTAATAATATATAGTATAGTTAGTACTATATTTAATACCTAAACTCTACTTTTTTTATGTATAATAATATAATTGAATATATAGTATAGTTAGTACTATATTTAATACCTAAACTCTACTTTTGTAGTTAATTAAAATAAAATACTGATATATAATGTATTAGAAGAATAACACCTAAGTCTATTAAACTTTAGAAATTAATTAGACATTTTATAATTTTTTTATTTATTAACCAATTAGATATTTTTATATAAAACAACCAATTAGATATAAAAAAAAAAAATAGGTACTGGGTGAGATTCGAACCGCGGTCTCCCAGCAGGGGAGGCCGCGTGTTTACCACTCCGACAACCAAGTCTTTTGTAAATATAACGATAACAATTGTATTTAAACACAAACTTTTTATTATAATAATATAAAAGGCACAATTTCATATGCATTGATGAGATTTAAACTTAAGAATAATATTTATCTGTCAAACAAGTTTGTTTTAAATAACAATTCCATATTAACATCCAAATTTGTTTAAATAGTATAATACCATTTACCATCGAAATTTATACAATTTGCAGTTAAATGGTGATATGTTAATTTAAATCATACTAGTTATCTAATTAATTGTTATGTAGTAGTCATTATATAATTTATAAGTTTATTATTGTTTTAGATTATTCAAGTTGTGCAAACCATCTTAAAGATTAAGATGACATAGTGATGTGATGAGACGTACATTTGTCTAATAAAATGTCGGAGTTGGAAAACAGTCAAATAACTGTTAGATCCCGTTTGATTCGTAGAATCTAGTGGAACTGAAAGAAATTGGAATTTTTAATTTCTGTTGCATCTTGTTTGGTTGGACAAATTAGAATATGGCAAAATTACATCAGATTCATTCCGTTGTGTAATTCAGAATTCCTTCCAGTTTTGAAAAGAATTAAAGATACCTTATCTTATGGAAATCAAACTAGTTTACTATAACTTATTTCAAACAAAACTTTGCACCATTTTAATATAACCGCCGCCAACTTTTCTCGTAGATGTTTTCGACAGTGTAGTTAAAGTTGTAACTTAAAAATGCAAAAAAATAGTACATAATAACTAAGTAAGATAAAATTAAATACGGATAATTATGTAGTTTACCATAGTATAATCTCAAAAGGCTTTTATAAGCTTCTTATAACAACTTGTTTTTTTCGAAGTCTTATTTATTTTAAATAAGTTTTTCAAAAAATGTCGACCAACCAAACATATTAGATTATGCTCTCATAAGTCCGTTATAAGTTTTTCACGAGACATATGTTATTGAAAGATTTATAAATCCAACTAAATTATACGCAAAACTCGAATTACGTTGAATTCTGTTAACCAAAAAAGACAACTTTTGATCAATTCAGATTTTAATTTCTCAAATTTCAATTCCTTTACTAAATTCCAATTCTTTTAAAAATATCTTACGAATGGACCCTTAAAATTTCTTATTTTGTTTATCTTTTGAGTTTTATAGTTGGTATTTCCCTCATTGAGCTTGTGGCGGAAATTGTCAAATATAGCTAAAATCTTAGTACGTCATGGTCTAGGGATCATGGATACCTAGCTAGCTGGGTCATAGATGAATATGTCGATGTGGACATAAGTGAATTACAAATAATGTAAAGGTTGTATTTATTCTAGTGGTGTGAATGTCGAAACAAATGAGATGGTATCAAGAATGTTAAAGATCATCTTTATTAGTACTTGTTTCCAGTCTTGCTATAAAAACTCTTTTTGCTTCATAATTTTTACATTAGTAGAACTTGCGATAAAAATAAAAAAATTCATGATGGAGAATCTTGAACACGAACAAAGAATTCTTACGCTTAGAACTCGAGACCAGCTTCCCGTTTCTATTACGCATCAACGCCCTGTATGTTCCATTTCAACCATTTTTTTTTTTAAATAGCGTTGTTGTTTGTTTAATGGCTTTTCAAACTCGTTGAGTTTGATGCTAACTTTTATTTAAAGAGTTGGACCAATGTCGTGTCAGTCATATACTCATATTAGATTATGTTACCGTAACCATAAGTATCTTTTGGCAAATATATTCGTATATGTCGGAACCTATTAATCATACGGTTACCTGTTATTAGCGATCTATTTTAAATCCACAACTTCAAACCAAACAAAAGGTAATATTTAAAAGGAGTTTGTTAACCATAGTCTCCGGAGTTATGCTTAAGATAAGAAGTGTATTACATCAATTACATGTACTCTAATCGTCAGAAAACCGTCACCAATACTAAAAGATTCGAAATCTGATATCACAATACTAAAAGATAGACACCATATGTAATTAAGAAGCTTGTAACCAAAACATTGAACACATCATGTCACCAAATTTGATTAAGATAAGGTATCTCAAAACTACATATCCAAAAGTGTATCCAAAAGTCACATTCATTCTGATTGTTAGGGAAACCATATGATGTTAAAAGACACCTTATTGATCAGCCTCAAAAGTGTCGATACTATTCGACAAGTTATAACCTATTAGAAAAGGCAAAATTTATAAATATGAAATATATAAAAATGTTGGAATATTGCAGATAACTACGTGAAGCTAATCAGATAAATGTATAAAAATGTTATTATTACTTCATTAAGAACACCTGCAAACACTTCTTTCTCAATGTATGTAACCAATGTCGAAGTATGCTCTTCGAACATTGTCACGGTCATTAGGATGATACTTGGATTCTTCTTCTATCCGCAGGAAGATCATTTAGATTAATTTCCTCACGAACTCTTTTTGCACTTTCCTGAACTATTGGTTTCTGTTGACTTTGTTTCAACGCGGGTTTTCTTATAACAAATTTATCCATATCTAACAATATGTAAACAAATTTACAAAAAAATTACATTCAATCATCAAAAAACACCATATTTCTACAATTTCAGTTCTATTCACACTAATATCGTAAAAAAGACAGGCAATTATCAAAACCCTATATTTCATAAATTCCAAAGCTACTTAGAGCACTCGGAGTGGTAAGGTTGTGGGCTCGTTGTGGAGCTCACAACGACCGTTGTGGTCGTTCTCCACTCCGGGTCGCCTCGTTGTGGGCTCGTTGTGGGGAGGGCGTTGTCGGGACAACGGATCGTTGTTGGTTTTTTTTTTTTTTTTTCTTTTTTCTTCTTTCTCTTTTCTTCTATATCTTCCTTTTTTTCTTTTCTTCTTTCAATTCTATCTTTTTTTCTTGTTTGTGATTGTTTTTTTTTTTTCTTTGTTTGTTGCAGGTTTGTTGCAGAGGGAGGCGGGAGAGAAAGGAGAAAATGATTTATTTAGGTTTAGGGTTTGTTTGTTTTTTATATAATATATATATTTTAAAATTTTTAATTTTTGCCTAATGTTTTTAGGATTTGTATTTTTTATCTTTAATTTTTCAGTTTTGACATAATGTTTTAGTTATTTACGTTTAAATTTATTTTTAATTATTGTATTGTATTTTTTTTTTAATTATTGTATTGTGTTTTTTTTTTAATTATTGTATTGTATTTTTATTTTAATTATTGTATTGTAATTTTTTTTTAATTAATGTATTGTGTGTTTTTTTTAATTATTGTATTGTATTTTTATTTTAATAAATGTATTATTTATTTTATTTAAATCTTTTAAGAAAAATAAAAAATAATAAAATAATCCCACAACCCACCACAACCCTCCCTATCATAACAACTCACAACCCTCATTCTCACTGCCACGTCATCACCTTTTTCCCCACAACCCACCACAACCTCATTGTCACTCATTATCACTCCGAGTGCTCTTAGTGCTTAGGAATTTAATTAAATGTCTAGTCATGATATTTCATTCACCCTCGCCATCTGTCCAACTCGATTTGTCTTTTTCTTATTCTTGTTTTCGTTCTATGTAACTTGTGTGAGATTGGGAGGAGAAAGATTTGACTTTTTTTTTTGCTTTATTTAGGAGGGTCAAAACGTATTTACAAATTTTTCATTTAAAAAAAAAAATTCCAAAATTTTGGAAGGTTGGGATGGTCACTAGCCCCTCCTTGCCCTCAACTTCAAAGTGCCCATGTAATCAACCAACTCAAATCTATCAACTAACTCAAATCTAATCTTGGTCCATTGACCTTACATTATTTTAATTGAATCCTGGGTTTCGACATCAACAAATATAATAACACGCAAACTGACATTACATTATTTTAATTTTATTTGATAACTAAAAATAATTATCATATAATTTAAATGTCGTCTTTGACTGTTTGTTGTTTTTTTTTTGCCTATATAAAGTCTTATTCTATTTTGGGTTCCGTTTCTTATTTCTTCCGTCATTGTTTTGGTTAGTGGTTACATGTGTGTAATTTTATTTGATAACTAAAAATACGCTAATTCAGATATAGCAACTCATCTGCATAGGTTTTTTATCAATCAAAACATATTAAATGGAGAATTTAGGCGAAAATTCAAGTATTCTTACCAACACCGGTGGAGAAGAGTTTCCAATTTCCCTCAGACAAGTCCAACCTTTAACCAACAACCAACTCCATGCACGGTAAAATTCTAATTTCCTGTTTCTTCTCTTTGTATATAAAAGATTTTATTTATTTGTAGACATATATTGTTTTTTTACTAGGTATGAAGCTTCCAACGGTCAAAATCCGCCTGAATCCAACACCATAAGCATTGAAATGGAGAAACCAGACCACCGTTCAAATACTACTACTGGAATACATGGACAAGTGGCCATTACCATTTCAGCTGGAGACGAAACCACACCGTCATTTGCCATAGATCATAATAGACTCTCCGCAAAGTAATTCCCCCAATTCCCCTGTTTAACTGATTTTCGTATTCAATATAAAGTAAATATATTGTTGCTTCTTATGTTTAAATCAAAATCAGACTCATTCTAAAATAAATACATGCCTCCCTTTTGTAATTCTATTATATCTTTTGACAATTTTTCAACTAAAAAAATCGAAATATCATTTTCCTTTTCAATTTTATTTTGATATTTTAATATAATATTAAAAAAAAAAATCCTCTCTCTCTCTCCTTTTCAACACTTAACTATGATTTATTCCCAGTTATAGTTTAATCATGTAATGGAAACGACAGTTTCAATTTCTGGTTGGGTCTGATTTAGTGATTTATACGTCGAGGAAAAAAAAGGGTATATCGGTCTCTTTTTTTAGAGTTAATTACATAAATGTTCCCTTTGTTTGTTCCAAAACAACGGTCCAGTCCCTGGGTCGCAATTCCTTCGGACCCAGTCCCTGGACCCTATCTTTGGTTGCACGTTTGGTCCCTCCCACTAACAATCGTTAAAAAATTCCGTTAAATACCCCATGTGACTGGCACATGATGGGTAAAAAAGACATTTCGCCTTTATTTTTCCAACTTCATGTGTTCTTCCCCAAATCATCTCCAATCCCCAAATCAAAAACCCTAATTTCCCAATCACCCAATTCCCCACCCAAATCAAATGAACCATGTCCGTGTTTCACACTCTGTTTTTTTTTACTCTGTTTTTTTCAACCAATGCAATATCATTTGACTTTCAGACATTAACCTTAACCAGCTTAAAACTATTGGGAGATGCCCACATGTTTAACAACAGTGTCAGACTCACCCGAGATTTCCTCGTCCCAAATTCCGGCGCCGGCAGGGTTTTGTATAATAAACCAATAAGATTCCGGCAACCCGGAAACCCAACTCCGGTTAGTTTCAACACCAATTTCTCATTCTCAATTGCGAATTTAAACCCGGATTCGATTGGTGGTGGGTTGGCTTTCGTGATTTCGCCGGATGATTTAACGGTGGGTGACGCTGGTGGGTTTTTAGGGATTCCGGCGGGTTCGGTTTCCGTTGAATTTGATACTTTGATGGATTTTGAGTTTAAGGATGTTAATGGGAATCATGTGGGTTTGGATCTTGATTCGATGGTTTCGAACCGAGTTGCTGATTTGGACCCGGTGGATGTTGATTTGAGAATTGGGGAATTGGGTGATTGGGAAATTAGGGTTTTTGATTTAGGGATTGGGGATGATTTGGGGAAGAACACATGAAGGGGGGAAAATAAAGGCGAAATGTCTTTTTTACCCATCATGCGCCAGTCACATGGGGTATTTAACGGAATTTTTTAACGATTGTTAGTGGAAGGGACCAAACGTGCAACCAAAGATAGGGTCCAGGGACTGGGTCCGAAGGAATTGCGACCCAGGGACTGGACCCGTTGTTTTGGAACAAACACAGGGACCAATTATGTAATTAACTCCTTTTTTTATTATATTAAAATATCAAAAGAAACCGAAAAATAAAATAAAATATTTAGAAAATGGGATATCGATTTTTTCAATTAAAAATTGTCAAAGATTCACCACTAACGTAGTAAAATTACAGAATTAGGGACGCATGATGTAATTATTTAAGAAAATGTCTCAAACTAGTGATGCTAATATAATTGAAGAAACATAGAAACCAACGATGTAATTTATTCTATTTTCTATTTTCTTTTATAGATACAATTTAATTTACATGACTTACTTCCTTTTTGAATGTTTTACCCCAGTTATCATTACTATGAGAGAAAATGGAAGCTCATATATACCGTGGCTCTTGTCGTCATGTTTCCAGCCTTGGCAGAACTTGCTCAACTCAAGTTTCAAAACCAAAAGTCGCCTTTTGAAACTCACACATTCTTTGCCTACATGGCTGTTGTTGCGTTTGTTGTTGCTATACCGTTGTCAGTGACTTTTTTTGCTACGGAAACCTACTTATTAGAGACGTTTACCAACGAATGTGTGTCCCCTTTCTACTTCACTTACATCATCCTAAGATGTGCTTTTTGCTTCTCGGTCATTCTTGCACCTCTCGCACTTGTGTTGGTGTTGCTCGTAACTGACGGATATTACTGGATTGGGTATTTAATCATATCCACACTTTTTGTACTTGTATTAATGTATAACCTAATTGACTACCTAAAGTTACGTTGCAAGAAGAATTCATCCAGCTTGGGAAGTGTCCAAAGAGACGAGGGATCATTTCGTTCCGTAGTAACTAGCAATGAATAGTCAAAAGCGTTTCTTATATGAAAGTTTTGTTTTCATGTTTTCGTGAGTCGTGACCAATGTGTGTACAGTATTATTCAATATACCTTATAAAGTTTGTAATAAGGGTTGTTTGTTGATCAAGTGTTTTCGGTGGACTACACTTGAGTGCGATAAAGGTTGAATGTTTGGATTGGGGTGTAGCGATTCCCTTGCTATAATCCGTTAGTTGAGATGCAGTATTACGAAACAAAGATCGAATTAACTCATCCAATGGTGTGAATGGTGTGCTCTCCGTGTGAGGAAAATGTAGATAATAAGTGAAAGCGGGAGATATTAGATTAAAGATGATCATTTCCCAACATCACCACCACCACCACGGGCCTATATTATTTATAGCCCATTGATTATTTGTTTGTGAGCATAATGTGGAGTTGTGGACCACACTTCATTTGTATTCCCTATAAAATTTTGTTATACCATTCCTTTTTAATATTTTATGAAACACCAAAATGTTTCTCCCGCACCTTTATGATGGTTATTGAGTTTTATGTGTTGTCATGAACCTTTTTTTTTTTCTTTCACATCATCTTTTGTTATTTTTGGAATATTTTTTTGTCTCGCACTTAATAGCGAGATTACTAAGAAAACAAAGATAGGCGGAAATACATTTATTGTTAAAGCCCAAACCTTGTTCCGTTATTTATAATTACGAGTTACTTAATTTGCTAAGAGCGGCAGTACTAGAAAACTGGCGTTTACAGATAGCCAAATCGGTCGGAATCGTCATCCCTGACAAATTTAGTGTGTCAGAAAAAAGGGCATCACAATTTTTTTTTTCAACAGAATTTCCGACAAACCTTAAAAGCTTCCGACTGATTATTCTGTCACATATCCGTTGGAAACTTTATTTAAAAATGTCAAAAATCCGTCGGAAATATAAAAGTTATCGACAAATTTCCAATGGATTTGTAAGAGACAAATTGAAGGCATTCGGACATATTCCCGACCGGATTGTTTTAAATAAAATTATATAAATATAATATTTATGTTTTGAATTATTATATTAAAATCAATATTGAGATAAACATACACACTATGTGCAAAGCATTGTGCACTTACCGAATAATCATAAACAATTTGATTGGGGAACAAAAAAAACATAACCATACAAACCTCAAAAGTAAAAGCAACAAGATGTCATATAAATGTACATTAAATCTAACAGTAAACTTCTAAATTCTTTATTCTAGACAAGTTTAATAAACAATTAAAGTAAAATTTCAAAGAGGAGTTGACGGTAATTCTGCAAGTTTGAAGTAGGCACTCTCTAAAGTATATCTTTATTCAAACTTCTTGCTTCCCCAATGTCACATAACCCATATCCTCATCACCTGAAATCAAACAAACCATTACTAATACTAGTATGATATCCGCGCAATATAGCGGCGATAATAAATATATAAATCGATGGTACATATTTTGTTACAAATAATTTTACGAACGATGAAAATTTTCGGTTTATTAACATCCATTTAGTTATAAATTCTAAAGATTAACTCTATTTATTTGAAATTTCACACACTAAAAATTGATTGCTTTAAATTTATACAAAAAGAAATTAATTATTTTAAAATTTTAAGTATATATGGTATGTGTGTTATTGAGTTATATTTGTAATTATTTAATAAATGTTTAGTTAAAAGGTTAGTTTAGTAATCTTATGATGCTTAAATTTCAACATTTATACCCAAATGCTTTATAATGTTTTAGTAAAATACCCGTGCGATCCCGCGACGATAATAAATTTCGGTGAATAATTTTCTTAGGTGATACATATTTTGTTACAAATAATTTTTTCAAACGATTTAAGATTTTCGGTTTGTAAACATTTAATTAGTTAGAAAATCTAAAGATTAACTTCAATTATTTAAAATTTTACACACTAAATTGGTTGTTTTAAATTTACAAAGAAAGAAAATTCAATTATTTTAAAACTTTAAGTATATATGGTAAATGTATTATAAAATTATATTTATAATATTTTAATAATTAATTAGTTAAGAGGATAGTTTAGTAATTTCACTATACTTAAATTTCAACAATTATTCCCAAATGCTTTATAATGTACTAGTATAGTACCCGCACGGTGTAGCGGATATAATAAACTATATTTGATATAATTATATTACGAATATTTAACTACGGAAATTAAATACGCAAAACGATAAAAACATAAAATGTATTTAAACTCCAATCATAATGTAACGTGCAGATACGTATATATACAAACTTTTAAAAGATAGAAAATATAGTTTGTTGCAATTCTTGTTGTCCTTGTACTTGTTAAAATATTTGCCCATCAATAGTCGTTTTTTCTATTTCTTGATTGGTTCAAACTCACTTTACACTTTTTTTTTATTAAATTGAGTTCTCTAATAGTTTTATATCTCGTTATCGGTTCTTCTTGGTAAGCTTCTTGCAATTGTTGACCATCTAAAACATAACATTGTAATGACAAATAAACCTACATATAAGTAAGAGCTTTTAAAAGATAACGATAGTATAAAATGGTCTCATATTTTTTAAAGAAAATGAGTAAATACCTATTTGAGCATGTATATCCATAATGATGGTTTCTTCTTGAGAGGATACCCAACATTTCTTAAGATCTGATCTCATATAGTTCAGTTATTCTTTCAGCCCTTCACTTAAACATAAACTCATAAAAAAGTATTTAGCATATGAAACCTCATCAAGTACAATTAGGACCAACATGTGTGACATAAGTGTGTATGTGTTGACCCCACTTCCCATTCTCCATCAAACAAATTACAAAACAAACTTAGGAATCATTTTTAAGATGAACCTCTTTCGATTTTCTATTCTCCATCAATTTTTGCATGGTTTGTAATCGAACTTTTTTTTATGAATTTGACCCATTTGTTAACAAATAAATACCGTTAATTAGGGTATGGACTTACATGTCAGTTTTGGTTTTCAATCATAAATTTTTTAATCAATATAAACGAAATTGGTTATTGTTATTATGGTAAATAAACACTTTTAAGTCTACATGTTTAAAGTATCTTTCCGTTCATTTACTCTACAAGCTAGGCTAAAACTTTATTAACCAACATTATTTAATTATAAGTTATTTTGAATAATGATATGTGGTGAGAGATACAAAAACGGTAGTTAAGTAATTTCAGTTACTAAGATTTTAGAGAATTAAGACTATCTGGGAAATGTTTTATAATATAGTAGAAATAGATTATATTATAGTGTAGATTTAGTATACGTATTTTAGTAGAAAAAAATGCATAATATTTTAATTATTTTAAGTTTATGGGGATATAAAATAAAATTTATAATTTTGAAAGTTTTAAATTAAATAGAAAGTATTTTAATTTTTTTTAATTAAATAGGAATTGTAAGTTACTTTGTTAGATATTAAATTTTTTTAAATTAATTAGGAAAGAGAGTGTTGTTTGATTTAAATAATAATAATTATATATTAAGGGTATTAAAGTAAATTCAATTACTTAAAATTAAGGGATTAAGACTCTAAGGGGAGATTCATTATAATATAGTATAGATATAGACTATTATGGAACCCGCGCGATGCAGCGGATGAAAAAAATCATATTCAACAACTTACAGTGGGGTAATGATTTATGCTAATTTATCATTTGTCTCGTTACATATATGTGAAGTGTAATAATTAAAGTTCGGTCATTCGGAAAATATAAAAAGAATGTTGTAGTAACAATTTATGATTCGACCATTCGTCGATAATAATTATTATGTCATATGATCGATTTTCTCAATTCTTCTCCACTACCCTAAGGAATTTCAAATTTGTAAGTAAAGAAAAATTTAGATTCCAACGAATTTAAATTCCGTCATAAACTTCAAACAAACATGTTATGGAAAAGGAATTCAATTCAAATTCACTCAATTTTTTCTAGATTTTGTGACACAAACACCCTCGCATAATATTTTCCGTTCGGATCATTCAACCCATTTTGGTAATTCGACTCATTTGAAGATTAAGCTCATTTGCGAACATAACAAAAGTGTACGTCATTTTTTTAATAGTGATGTCTAATAATTTCATCTTCGGTCAAAAAGAGAATTTAATATATTTCCTGAATAGTATTCCCGCATAAACTCATGTTTTCCATAAACAAACCTAATTTTTCTGCAACGGTGCAACAACAAATTAAAAATACATTCAGACACTACGCTTTCTAATCGTTTAACGTTCTGTTTTTCAAGCCGAAAAAAATATTTTCATTCAAGACATTCAAATTCAGTCTGTTTTTATGAATCCATTATGTGACAACCGTCACTTTTCCGACTCAGATTAGTCTACTATGTCGTATGCTCTTACCGGGTTTACAAAAAAAATTATAAAAAGAGCTTTACATTTTCTTTTATGTATAATGATTACTTGTGACATGTGTGTATACCCTATATGTGATGGTATTGTTTTCGTTAGGTGCACAGTAATTAGTTTCCCACTAGTCGAGCTCCTGATAACTTATCGAGAAGTCAGTATTTGATTCATTAGTATACTTTAGTTTATGAACTTGTTGATACATACATATATATATACATATATATATATATATATATATATATATATATATATATATATATATATATATATATATATATATATATATATATATATATATATATATATATATATATATATATATATATATATATATATATGAGCTTTCAATTTGCCTAAGAACTTCAATTCGTATTGTTAAATTAGTTGCTATATACACCTTTGCTTTGAGTTTCGTATTCGGTTCGTTTCGTTTCGAGAGTTTAGTTAATTTACTCATGGGCCTTTTTTTTCAATGGGTATGGATTAATTGGGCTAAATGATTTGCCTAATGGACTTAGTCTTGGAGGCCTTAATCCATACTAATCCCAAATTAAACAAAACACTTAAACCTAAACCAAAACACACACTAAAACCCTAATTTTTCTAAGAGCCGCCACCCTTCCTCCCTTTGCAAACTGCAGGCGACTTGCCAACCCCTCCCATCATCGGGTTTTGGCAGCCCTCCTCCTCTCAAATTCATCTCCTTCATTAACATGTTGATCAAACAAGCGTATGGTGTTCTTGGAGGTCGTTCTAAACCGAAATCCCAACCCTAATACCCTATGGCCGTCACCCCCCTTGCAGCCCTAATCCCATCGGCCATCTTTCCTTTCCCCTTGTTAGCCGTCAATCTCAGCAAGACATAACAACATTCTCGAAGACTACACTCCATATTTTTCGTGATAATCTTTCCTAGTACCAAGGTAATCAAGTTTCGGTTGTTGTTGTTTTGATTATGGCCGAAAACCCTAATTTTGGGTTCGATGAAATCATTTGTTAACATCCTTCTCCTTGTAATCGATTCCCACAGATCCTAGCCACCGAAATATCACTTATTCTTCGGCAAATCGTAAACTTTATGTTTATGAACACGTTCTTTTAAATTATTATGAGAATACAATATACATTTATGTTTATACACATGTTATTTATAGTTATAATAACATATATAAATTTATGTTTATACACATATATTAATATTTTGTATTAAAAGATTTTAGAATAATAATAACTAGATTATTGTCCCGTGATAGAGCGGACAAAGATAAAATTGAATAGTAAACTTTATGTTTATGTAGATTTTAGATTATTATGAGAAAACAATTTATACGTATAATAACATATATACATATCCGTTTATACACATTTGTTTATAGTTATACTAACATATACACCTTTTAGTTTATACATATGTTTTGATATTTTTTATTAGGAGATTTTAGAATAACAATAAGGTAAATCATAGTCCAATTGAGCGATTTCATAAGTAAATTAAAATTATGGTTTTCATTTCAGTAGAGATGAAATGAAAGAAAGAATATAATTATGTATTATAAAAGGGTGTAAAATAAAAACAGTATTTGATTTGAGCGATTTCATAAGTAAATTAAAATAATGTTTTTCATTTCAGTAGATATGAAATGAAATAAAGAATGTAATTATCTATTGTAAAAGGGTGTAAAATGAAAACAGTATTTGATGACATCATCAATCTAATCTAACAGCTGAAATCAAAGAGGTTAATCCATCCAAGGACCTTATTTCGCCATGTGGTATTTAAGGCCCCTCTTTTATTATATATTAAAGATAAGGTAAATCATAGTCCAGTAAGAGACATATGTTTTTAATTGTAATAATTGTAAAATTGAAGAGAGAATGCAATTATGTATTGTAAGAGGGTGTAAAATGAAAAAAATATTTGATGACATCATCAATCTCATTTAACGGTTGAAATCAAAGTATCTAAATCATGAAATGAACGTTACTTCTCCATATGACATTTAAAACTCATATTTTATTATATATTAAAGATTAAAGATTAAAGATAGAGAAAATAATTGAGATTTTGGGGCCCTAAAAAAACTAAGGCACTACGTGATCTCACCTTTTAAATATTATCTTTTACATCTAAATCCCTAAATTTATTTATTATATTTTTCAGTTTTAACATTCTTTTTGCTACGTTTAAAAATACCCCATATATCAATTATCAAACTCCACTTACCAATGAAAAATATTTTCTCACAGAAAAACAGGCTCTCCTATCCATTAAAGATGATGAACAAGAAGACCCGTAAGTTCCAATTACTATTTTTATTGTGACAACCGTCAAAACTCTGATCGAGAACTCTAACATTTATCCTCGATACGAATATATGTTACTTGCTATAACTAACTTTATGTGTTACGTGGTTACGTAGACACAACTCTTTAAGCTAAGCCCGATATAACTCACACAAAACTTTTAACGTAGGTTTACGTTACTTAAACATAAAACGTGTGTGTCTCGGAATCAAAGCATTAAATGAATCCTAATACCAAGAAAACACTTAATGAACTTGCCTAAGTTCATCTCAAAACAAATCGTAAACTTTCAACTAACGAAGAGGCTTAACGATAACACAAACGAAAAACGAAAATCCCTGAAAAACACCCAAATGCGCCGCCTAAGGGCCTTATGCGCCGCATTTGGGGTGCAGATCAGCAATTTTGTAAGCTTTTACAACTTATCTAAAACGAACCCAAACTCAAAACTCCGGTTTTAAACATGTCAAAAGGCCTAAGTGGTCCAGTATTTTAACTCCTAACTCCATTACAAGTATTGTTTTATTAAACAACAAACACACACACACAAACACACTCACTCTCTCATTTAAACACCAAACACACACACTTACACTCACACCTTACTCCACACTCTCTCTCTAGTTACACACACTCAAGAACTCCCTCAAACCCTCTCATTTACAGCAAATAAAATACAGAAAAATCACCATAACTAACACCTAAAATCGTTCATAATCAAGAGGGAAGCAAGAAATCTTCATTTGGGTCAAGGAAAAACGGGTTCTAGCATTTTTGGGGCTAAAATCACCAAAGGAATTCTTCAACCTTCATCAAATCATCTTCCATTCGGTATAACTCTTTTAAATCTTCTGTTCTTACAAGAATAGTTCATTGCATGTGTGATCAAACTCTTAAAAACAAGTTTTTATAAAGTTTTAAGATGATTTACATAATAAAACGGGTTTTTATAAAATGGATGTTTAGATCTTTGATTTTGTTGTTAAAGATCCAAGAAAAACTACCAACTATCAAGTATTTTGATGTTTTAACTATTGCATGTCGAAATCTACCATCAAATAACGATTTTCACCACAAAAACGATTTTTACCATAAAGCTGTATGTCGTACGAATGCGGCGCATTCAAGTGAATGGCGGCGCATTCGACGATCAGACTGCAGAAAAATTGTCATTTTCGGTATAAGACGTGATCTAGAGCTTATTACTTAAAACCGTGTTAAAGAATCTGTAAAAAAGCTTAAACTTGAGTATAAAATGACTATTTGGACATGTTAACATATTAATATGATTAAGGAATTAGCATATTTAGTGTTATAAAAAAATTGAAAGCGGGAAAGTGTTAAAATTTGGATTTAGAAACTATAGCGCGGAAGCGCTGCCCAATTTTAGTAAAACTAATTACAAACACTTATAACATAAGCATTTCGTTGACTAACGATTGTGTGAACTAATAAATAATGTTACTTACGCCAAAACTTGGTATAAAATAGGATTCCGGTGATTCCGAGCACCTTCGAGCAATTCCGAGCACGCTAGAAATCTTCGCAAACCGTGAGTTACAAACCCCTACTCTTTTAAACGCTTTTAATACTTTTTGGGGTGAAATGCGAGTCTTAGGCTTAACTATATTTAAGCTGAAAAACGCTTTACTATTGTGAAACGCTTTGATACTCGAAAACTATTGTGAAACGCTTTGATACTCGAAAACTATTATGAAAACGATTTGATACTCAATGCTATTACGAAAACACTTATGTATTTTGAATGCTACTATGAAATGCTTTGATAACGAATACTAAAACGAATAACTATTTTGCCGGCATTGTTGAGGGTTTTGCCAACAATGTCGAGGACACGAAAGCTATAATTGCCAATGACTAAAACAATCGATCGTCATGTTGCGGACTTTGTACAACATGGACGTGAGAAACCATTGAAAACTCCCGAAAACTACCAAGGACATTAGTTGCTATTAATCCCTTTGGAAAGGACCGTTAGTAGATATGGATAGCGCTATTAGGGTAGAGAGACCCTCACCACAACGCCAAATAACGATGGTGCATAATACTAAATGGGTAGGCTTTAGGCTTAGCAACGATCATTGGGCAATACATAGGATTGTCATATAGTCGCGCTATGTGGTCAATGCCTACGAACACGAATACGAATAATTATCGTCTTACACATGTGGATGGTTCCACCGCTGAGGTAATGACAAAACACAACATTAATACTATACTTTACGCATTGCTAGACAACTATTTGAACGCTATATTTTTACGCATGGTTATGCGACAACTATTTTAATGCTATACTTTACGCCATTGTTATGTGCGTCGAAACTCTAATGCTTTTATCTAAACTTGTAGCTCACTAACTACGTCTCCCGTAGTTAACACTTGACTCGTATTTTCAGGTTACGATTAAGCTTGCTGATGACTTTATGCTTTGGGCTGATGACTTCAAGAATGGGAAAGGGTTCGGGTGGCTTGGCTATGAACACTTAACTTGTATTTCGGATATGCAAACGATGCTTTAAACATTTGTAAACCTTTGAAGCTATGTTTCTTTTAATATAATTTGGTGTGGAATTATAAACTTGTGTATCGAATGCTATTGCTCTTCACATCCGGTATTCCGCTTTAACGGGGTGTGACAGACTTGGTATCAGAGCGCAAGGTTATAGTGAATACCGATTTTTCAAAAATCAAACTATAACCAGTTCTAAAACGAAAGATTTTATTTAACCAAAACGTGAAGGCATTGTTTAACTTGAATTATTCGTAGCCTGATCACCTATGAATAATTTGGACTAAATTATGCCGGAACGGGATTGGTAATCATTAAACAAACCTTCCCGGGAAATTCTTGAAGTCAGACCCACTCAGACCTAGGTGCTATACTTAAGATACTCTATGTGCTCAGCTTATTACTAACACTAACATGAGCCGTATCTTCGAAATAACTCGTTACCGATTTAGGGTAAGTCGAGAGGGAAATAGATAACTATGTCAGATAACGAAACGCTTCACGCTTTAGAATGATACTAAGATAACATTAAGACTTAGTGGGAATTTGATCCCATTCACCTTTCTATGATGCGACGAAAGGACGAATACAATCGTGTCAGACGACGAGGTAGATACCCGACGCATACTCTTGAGGATTCACATTTTCGTACGAACTCGATATACATTACTGATACCTTATGGAGGTACATGAGCGTGGAGCTAACACCATCGTAAACTATTACATTACAGTATAACGACTCGGATCTGGACTAGTTTATACTGTCCCTTGCCGACTATATCACCCGTTCTCTTGGCAGAGACGACACATTCTCGACAATCGACACCATATACACCTTATCCCACTATATTTACGCGACGCCTTTTATGGAAACTGAGAAGTATTCCCGCGTAAGACATGAGTGCAGTTGCAACTCGTCATACTAAGTGATACACCCAAGATATCCGATAGCTAAGGATTGACACTGGAAGACATGATGGATTCATGCGACAAGTTTACGGATCTCCAGAAATGATCCAGAAGCCGATGTATCATGACACTCCTATTCACAAACTATCACTCGACATACTTCATGCCAAATGAACGATACCTAGGGCAGTCCAGACAACGCG